>JAVIWB010006172.1:0-86896 GCA_031893035.1 Dermolepida albohirtum | reverse complement strand
GGAAATCGCTCGGCGCAAGGTTGGGACTGTAGGGGAGGTGATCCAGAATTTCTCAACGAAAAGAGTCCAATAAAGCTCGGATCTGAGTTGAATCGTTCGACGCAAGGTTGGATCTGTAGGGAGAGTCGTCCAAAATTTCTCAACGAAAAGAGTCCAATAAAGCTCGGATCTGAGTTGAATCATTCAACGCAAGGTTGGGTCTGTAGGGAAAGTCGTCCAAAATTTCTCAACGAAAAGAGTCCAATAAAGCTCGGAACTGAGTTGCGGTGCGAGACTTTGCATTATCATGGGATAGTAGAATTTCCTCTGTCAGCATGCCACGTCTTTTGTTTTCAATCGCACTGCGTAGCTTTCGCAGGGTTTGACCGTATCTCGCACGGAACGGGCTATTAGATAATTTTGAACATTTTAAAGACACAGAACAGATCGTACAGGTTATCCACACAGCTGCAGCTGAACACAGTTGTTCTCAGGGATTGCCGTGACACGTCGCAAGCACTCGTTGCAACGCGCGCATCACCTATTACTGTATACAATAAAACGGCCCTTCCTTAAAAAATACGTCTCGTATATGACCAATGAACAATATAGGAAAAATACATCATAACTTTTCCACCAACCCAATAGTTCTTTTTCCTATACTCACAGTCTCTCTTGGAGGTGTTATTTATTTTAAGGTCATATTACAAAAACTAAAAATTATAGGTTAAGAATTTGTTGCATAAAAATTAAATATAAAACTTAGGATATGCCCTAGATACTGAAGAAAAATCGCTATTTCTTAGTCACTATTACCAATTCACCTGATTTACGTAACACTTAACGCTCATATAAAAAATAATCTTAATTATGTATGTATTTATTCCATCTGTGTGTTTCAACATACTGCAATATTATGTACATACAGCATTTGCTTTAATTAAGAGAGAATAGTAATGTTACCTTGCGCACAATGACTGCATGCGAAGAACATTTGTTATGACAAATGTGTGGGTATCAAATGGGGCCCGGTGTTTTCTTTACAAATGTATGTATGTGTATCATTAAGCCAGGGATGTTCCTTACAATTTAATTTAAAATATGTAGTAGTATTATTTCAATAAGTTCTCCTGTATTTTGTGAGTATTTAATTGAATAATATTGCTACTATTATAAGTAATACATATGCGATAAAGTTATTGATACTTTTTAATCAATTCTTAATGGACTTTTAATTTAGCATAAAGTTTAACTTCGAATAATGAAATTGTATACACATATATGCATTCTATAGTTTTCCTCACATATACCTTTCTTATATCGTGAACATATCATAATACTGTATGGAATTTATATGCTTGTAGTAAGTACATTTTCATGTAATTTAATTATCTTTTTAAATTTTTATTTAATAATTTTTATTATTATTACAAAGGGTAAGTTTTGCAATATGACGCAACAATGAATCGTAAGAAGCTGCTTGTTGCTTGTTGAGACATGTTCATACGTGCACAGTAGCCGCCGCGCCATGTCAATGGGCTCAGTTATTCATTAGCAGTGAGAGTGTAAAGTGCTTGCGATGGCATCCTGGTCACGAAATGAGATTAGGGCAGTTTTGCGTTATAATTTCGTGGGTGGTTTAAACATAGACCAGTGCTTCGAAGAAATGACTCTTGCACTAGGTGATGTTTGTCCACATCACACAACGATATTCAGGTGGTATAGAGAATTCCAAAAGGCAAATTTAACTGTGGAGGATGCTGAGAGGCCGGGAAGGCCACGAACGTCAGTTACGGAGGAAAACGTTACCACTGTGAGGAAAATGCTTGGCGAGGACAGGCGAGTGACCTACTAACAGATAGAGGGTACTTCAGGCCTAAACGCACCAGTAATTCGTTCAATTCTCCATAATCATTTGCATATGTAGAAACTTTGTTCTCTCTGGATACCGCATCGACTGACTGAAGAGCAGATGACACGACGTGTGACTTGGTGCAGGGAGATGTTAAAAAAGTTTAATAAGGGACAATCTCGGTATGTGAATAACATCGTGACAGGTGACGAGACTTGACTTTACTATTACGATGTGCGGACCAAAGCTCGAAACAAAGTTTGGGTCTTTGATGGTGAGGACAGACCCGTAGTTGTCAGAAAATCCTGATCTGTAAAGAAGCTGTATTTATCAAATCGAGTGGAACCGTGGAACACGTCGTTTTGGACACACAGGAGACAGTCACAGCTAAGTGGTATACTGAACAGTGCCTGCCTAAAGTTATTCGATCTCTGAAGAACCTGCGGCCAAAGTCTAGAATAGACACCTAGTTCTTCCATCACGATAATTCTCCAGCTCACCGCGCCAAAGCCTGCACCGAATATTTGACCACGACAGGATTGAAACTTCTCGAGTACCCTCCCTACAATCCAGAACTTGCTCCCTGTCACTTTGCACTGTTCCCGCATGTGAAAATGAAACTAAAAGGGAGGCGGTTTTCTAGTGATGAGGACCTTCTGCGGGCTTGGGACAACGAGTGTGCTTTACTCCCTAGTGAATTGAGTGTATTGAGTGTAGAGTAAATTACTTTGAAAAAATTAAATAAACAAAGCAGTGTTGCAAAATTTTCCTAGCACCCTTTGTATATATATAATCACATTCAAGTATTTGATCATAGCCAACTTTTTCATCGCCGCACTTTGAAATATTTACGTCCACGGTTGTACATTTTACAGTCCTGTAATTGTATGTATGAAGTTAACATTACAGTTTGATTGTAAATTATAATATAATCGTTTTTACAAATTACTATCCTTTCACGAGTTTAAGATGTCTTGAGAGAGTCAAATCATTGAATGCACAATTGTAATTTGTATTTTCTATGAATATTATGTTTACCGTATTGACGACTTTTCGCTAACCAACTGTTCTGACATTACACAGCTAACTGATACATTAGCAGTCGTAAAAATGTATAATTTACTTCCTCATTTACGATTTCAAATAAAGAAGTGTAAATAGGAACAGGTGAAAGCTGCGATATACCGTACCACGGACATATGTTGAGTAAATAATTCGCATGGGGGGATAATGGGGAGTTATTACGGAAGCAGTAAACGGTGAGAATTAGATGTACGCGAAATAACACTGCGACTTTAAATTGCAAGATACAGATGGCACGATATTTTTTCTTAATGTTTTTAATTTATTTTGTTCTGTAAAATACAAAAAAATGGTACACTTTTGGTAAAACAATATACACAGTCTGTCGTAGAGAAAACTGAACTTTTTTAAAACAAAAACGAAAGCTTATTATTTTGGTAACATTCATTTATTTTATTCAAAGTAGTCGCCTTCGGCTTCGATACAACGTTTTGCACGGTCAATTAACATGTCAAATCAATTTTTAAGTTCGTCTTTAGATATGTTCTTATAAGATGGCTGTCGACGCCTTTTTAATGGTTTCGACATCGGTGTAACTCTGACTTTTCATTTGTAAATGTAGTTTGGAGACTAGATAGAAATCACAGGGGGTCAAATCCGGCGAATACTGTGAATGGTTGGTGGTTAAAATGCCATTTGTAATTGGAAAATCAGTGATAAGCGTCGAACGATGAGATGGTGCATTATCATGTAACGAAGGCCAGCTACCATTTTCACGATATCGAGGGTGCGCACAACGAATACGCGCCAAAAGACGTTTCATAACGCCAAGATAATATACACCATTGACTGTTTGACTAGTTGGTACAAACTCTTTATACACTATGCCTTTCGAATCATAAAAACAAATCAACATTGTCTTCATTTTTGACTTCACCAAACGGCTTTTTTTCAGTCTTTCTTCACTTGGATGCTTCCATTCAGTTCTTGGTCTCTGGATCATATTGAAGACACCACGTCTCATTGCCAATTACAATAGAATACCTGAAGTTTTCGTCCTTTTTTGAGTCTTTAATCAAGTTTGTACAATGCTGAATTCAGTTAGCTTGTGTGGTACAAACTTTGCACAAATCTTTCTCAGTCCCAAATGCTGTGATACAATGCAATGAATTGAATCTTTGGAAATATTTAATTTCACTCGTATCGCACGTATCGCAACGAGGATTTCATCTCATTTCTGATAAATTCACGAACTAGTTCGATGTTACTTTCCGTAACCACAGATTTTTTTGCACCAGGATGTTCGTCGTCATTTATGTCCGTACGACCGTCTTTAAATCATTGATACCACTCATATATGGTAAACACGCATCACCATACACTTGTTTCATCAAATTAAACGTTTCAGTAAACGATTTACCGAGTTTAAAACAGAACTTGGTATTTGCTCTTTGTTCAAAATTCATTTTTCGACCAATATTATTTGTACATACGCACACTGTTACGTAATTTCTCTGTTTTTAAATGTTAAAAATGTTGATAATATTTTGACATAACATTGGTGAAAGATCTACTTTACCAACACATATTTTTTTAATAGATGGCGCCACTAAAAATTACTACCTTCAGTGATTAAGTGAATCAACTACAGGCTCCATCAAAATTACCTTCAAGAATTACTATTTTAGAAAAGTTTGGTTTTCTCAGTGACAGACTGTGTATATCAAAGCTAATTTCGTGGTCGAAATTAAACGGCCAACGATTGTATTATAAAAGAATTCTTGCGCATTTCCACTTCCATGAAAAACAACCAAATCATTTGCTGAACAATCATAGATTTTAGATTCTATCGAGTTATATATGCTTTTCTTAATATTGGGTCTGGGAAAAAGTTCGTGGCGTTTTTTCAGTAAAATTCAACTGGTCCCCGCATGGCGCGTGGACGAATTCATTTAAACCGAATATGCTCCATTATTATCGACAATGTTTCGCCATTTTTTTGGTAGATCCATGATCCCATCGGTGAAAAACTTCTGTGGTTTCTGGTCGAAAAACTGAATCAAGTAGTTTTCACAGGCTTCTTTTGAAACCAACTTAATTCCATTGAGAGAGTTCTGCAGAGATCGAAACAGATGATAGTCAGAGGGTGCTATATCCGGACTGTAAGGTGGGTGCATCAAAACTTCCCAACCAAACTCTCTCAATTTTTGACGGGTCATCAAAGAAGTGTGTGGTCGGGCGTTGTCATGATGGAAGACAACATCTTTCCTATTAATCAATTCGGGCCGTTTTCTTTCAATCGCCTGGCGTAATCTCTCTAGTTGTGCACAGTAGAGTTGAGAATCAATCGTCTGACCAGTTGGAAGTAGCTCGTAGTGGACGATTCCCCTCCAGTCCCACCATACACACAGCATCACTTTTTTTGGTGTCAATGTTGGCTTAGCGAACGCTTGTGACGGCTCACCATCCTTTATCCACGATCTTTTACGCTTCCGATTATCGTACGTAATCCATTTTTCATCTCCGGTTATTAAACGTTTCAGAAACGGCTCGATTTCATTCCGTTTCAGCAGCGCATCGCAGATGTTAATTCGGTCCATCATGTTTTTCACGCTCAACTCATGAGGAACCCATACGTCAAGCTTTTTTTTGTAACCAGCTTTGTGTAAATGGTTCAAAACAGTTTTGTGGTCAATGCCTAGCTCCATGCCAATATCGACACTGCTGATATGCTTATCTTGTTGGACTTTTTCAAGAATTTCATCAGATTTTTCAGTGATTGGACGACCGGAGCGTGACTCATCTTTCACATTGAAATTTCCAGAACGAAAGCGAGCGAACCATTTCCGCTCAACAGATTTCGATAAAGTACCTTCACCGTACACAGCACAAATTTTATCACAAGCCTGCGCAGCGTTCTTCCCCTTATCATAATAATATTGCAGAATATAGCGAAATTTCTCATTATTCTTCTCCATTTTCAAGTGCGAATAACTTTCCAACCACTGCACCGATTACAATGTTTCTACGCTCAAACTAACGTTCGAAAGGTCATCTAAAAAACGAGCCGTCGGTGGTGTCGCTGTGACTTGTTGTTCTTTAGTTATCGGCAACCAATGCCATCTATCGGGAAAAACGCCACGAACTTTTTCCCAGACCCAATATTTTGTTGTTGTTTCTACTGTGTTACTGCTATTATAAATAAATAAACAATAAAGATCAAACAAAAGATATACACATTTATATATTCTATATGTGTATACATGTACATAAGAGTAAACAAAGGAATTCGGTTGCAAGACAGATGCATGACGGTTTCGGAAATAGACTCGTTTTACACCTGGAATTGACCCGCGATAAAGCCCCGACAACGATAGCAGTAATCTAGACACCTGTGCGCACTGTTGTTACCTCCGCCACGGCTGTCTAGATAATTACACTCCACATGTATTTGCGGGCGAAGAAGACAAAACGTGTCGGGTCGTATCGTCCGTGCGTCTACCCAAAGGGGCAGATGTTTGTCACCTGTTCGCCGTTCGGTTTTTCGAGAACCCGGGCACCTGTGCTACCAGAATCGTCGTCACCTGTAAACGAAACGTTCGCCGCGTACCATAGATGGTCGGGTATTCAGATCCGGCTCGAAGAACCGCAATAGAAATGGGAATAAAGTAATCGTCGTACCTATTTGAGAGATGTCTAAAACTGAACGTACTTTATAATTATGTAACTGTTCGTATGTTTTCCAATTGCCTTTGGAAGCCATTAACATTCATTAAGTTTTATGGGTAGTATTTGCTGTTTCTTTAGAAATCGCCTTTCATTAGTGTTAATACTTTTTGACCGTAAAAGAGTAACTTATCTTTAATAAATTATGTTCTCGACTTTAAATAAAATTCCGAACGGTTATGCGGGTTCTTTCCTCTGGAAAACCAGACATGACAAATAACAATCTTATTGTGAATTAATATATGCAATATTTTAATAGTAGAGGTAATAAATAACAAGAATCTGTTAGGTTGGCGGGAACTAGTAACACGTTTTTCCAACAGATGGCACTACTTGCATTTTTTTTGCAACTGCACATCTATTTTTATGGTATCTTATATGATAGTTGACAGTTCTGACATTATTTAAAAGTAAATTAAATGGTATGATTAAGTATTACAAATGGAATATCAAAGTACGCATTTTCGTTTCATGTTTTACTATTTTGGTTTCATAAAAGGGAACATTGTGTAAAGTTTACAGATATACACTATCGCTTATAAGTACGAGGGTAGTTTGACAAGTAGTGAGAATCGAAAAGAAAAACGAATTTTTTAAATTCAAAGTAATTTTTATTTTTCAATAAATTCTCCTAAAAGAGCAATACATTTATTCCAACGGTGCTCCAATGCCCTTATGCCATCTCTAAAATACGATTCCGGAAGGCTTGCAAAATACTCATTTACGAAGATGATAAGCTCGTCGTTAGACGAAAATTTCTTTCCACCTAGTGCCGTTTTCAATTTAGGAAAAAGGTGGAAGTCGGAAGGGGCTAGATCCGGCGAATAAGGCGCATGCGGTACTAATTGGAAATGCAACTCGTGGATTTTGGACATCGCAACTGTGCTGGTATGCGAGGGAGCGTTGTCTTGGTGAAACAGAATCTTTTTCTTTGCCATTCCTGGCCGTTTGGCACGAATATCAACATTTAATTTTTGTAGAAGTTCTGCATAATATTGTCCGTTTATTCTGGCACCTTTCTGAAGGTAATCAATGAGCAAAATGCCCTTTGAATCTCAAAAAATTGATGCCATCACCTTGTTTGCCGATAAAGTGGTTTTCGCTTTCTTTGGAGGTGCAGAACCACGTTCTAACCATTGTTTCGACTGTTGTTTAGTTTCGGGTGTACTGTAGTGTATCCAAGTTTCATCGCAAGTACCAAATCGCCTACAAAAATCAACCGGATTCCACTTATAAAGGTCCAAACACTCATTGGAAATGCGCAAACGAGTGAACTCTTGATCAGGCTTAAGCAATCGCGGCACTCATCTTGCTGAAAGCTTGGAAAGGCCTAATTCTTTCGTTAAAATGTGGTGTACGCGTTCTGTTGAAATGTTTACCATGTCTGCTATCTCTCTCACTTTGAGTCGTCGATCTTGCGTAATAATATTATGGATTTTTATAATCATTTCCTTAGAAGTCACGATTTTGGGTGCTCCAGAGCGCGCTTCATCAACACAACTTGTTCTACCACGTTTAAATTCATTTAGCTATCTACTTATTGTGGCGGATGATGGAGCAGATTCACCTAATGTTTTCCGTAACTCATCTTTTATTTCGGTAGCTTTCATACCTTTAATTACGAAGTATTTAAACACCGCACGATACTCTGCCTTTTCAATTTTAACAAAACGACGTGTTGCTTCTTTTTCAATCAGCTGTCAAAAATAAACTAATCAACCGATTTATCTAAATATCGGAATGTGAACATATAAATAGACAACCTAAATTACAGTGCATTTGCTTTACCAATTAGAGTGCCACCTATGTGTCATTCTCACTACTTGTCAAACTATCCTCGTATATGGTCACCTTTGTTTCATTACAGTTTCTATAGAAAAGTTGTAATTATAAAATTCATTTCTGTAGTAAGAAATGGTTTCATAGTAAACATTAAAAATCTATAAAAGCTTATTCAAAAATAATTCTGTTATTATCATATTATTCACAATGAATGATAATACCCTAATAAATCTCCAGGTAGAATATTTGCACTTAGGGGATTAGATCTCTCAATTCTTGGAAATTTTCGATTATTATTATTTTATTTTAAGGTATCGTGTTGTTGTAAACTATTAAATATTTATATTTGGGTAATTTGACAAAATTGCAATTGGTTTTTGTGAGGTGCTCATTGTGATAACGTCGTGTGTTTCGAAGTTCAATCGGTTAGAAATGCCTAAACGGAAAGAATTGAGTGTAGAAACACGATCGTTTATAATCGCATACCATAAAACTGGCAAAAGCAACCGCGAAATTGACAGAGAACTTAAATTAAATCAGTCCACCGTGGTTATATCATCAAAAAACACCGCGAATGTAGAAATGTGTTGAGCAGGACTCGAAAAGGCAGACCAAGGACAACAACCTCAGCAGAAGATCTTGTAATTGTGGTAACAAGCCAGAGAAATAGACGAGAAACAGCTCCAGAAATCACAGCAGAAATTAATGCTGTTCGTCGAAAATCCATAAGTGTTTCCACAGCTAAACGGCGATTAAAAGAAACCGGCCTTCATAGACGAATTCCAATGCGGAAGCCGCTTCTACGCAAGCAAAGCAAGTAAAAACGTTTAAAGTGGGCACGCAATCACCAAAATTGCACCACAGAAAACTGAAATAAAGTATTGTGGACCGATGAATCCAAATTCGAGATTTTCGGTTCACGAAGACGTGTTTTCGTGAGGAGCTCTGTGAGTGAGCGTGCCCGGGAAGAATACATAGCCCCTACTGTTAAGCACAGTGGAGGTTCAGTCATGATATTTAGGATTGCTTTTCTGGATCAAATGTGGGCGATCCCGTAAAAATCGAAAGTATACAAAAAAAAGAACAGTATAAGCGCATATTAGAGGAAAACGCAATCTCCTCTGGAATTAAAATTTCGGGTCAGAATTTTATCTTCCAACAAGATAATGACCCGAAACACACTTCCAAACTATGCCGGGAATATTTGCAGAAATTGGAAAACGAGAGAGCTATACTAGATTCCCGATTTAAATTCCATCGAGTTGCCGTGGGAAGAACTTGACCGAGAGGTGAACAAATCAGCCCCCACATCTGCTGTTAATATGTAGAAGAACCTGCAAGAGTTATGGGGTAAAATGAAACCTGAAACATTACGAAAATTAATCGAAAGAATGCCTCGATTGGGTGCTGCAGTGATTAAAAATAAAGGACGGCATATAGACGAATCTAAAATTTAGTTAAATATATTATACAATTTACTTTAGATGTAAGAATATACATTTTTCATATATGTAAATAATAAAAAGATTGTATTTCAATTTTGATTTTTATTACAATTTGCGGGTTAAATGCGAGTGACCAAATATTTATGAGCGATAGTGTACATATATGCTCTGTAATATCATAGTAATGTATATCTTATAACCGAACCGTTTCCCAAGATGACACTCTTTATAAAGAATCGGAAGAGCCGTTTAACTGTTGCTTTGTTAAGGTAACTCCCTGTTTTGAAAACCCCATGTAATTAAAATAAAACACACAAATGTTTTAAATAATTTTATTTTGAGCAGCGAACTGTTCCACATGATGAGGTATGCATATAATTCTACAAGTGTCAATATAGCAATTCAAATATTAAATAGAAAAGAAAAAAGGAAACAGCTTACTACCTCCTATCTAAAAGTAAATATTTATTTGCTCGTGGTTTGTGAATTTATTATGAACGCCTAGCTAAGGCTGCAGAAACGAGTGCTTCCGCAGTAGCGTACGGCTCGGTCACTAAAAATATTAAAAATAATAAATGTAACTGTATTTTTTGTGTTGTTGATGTACAGTGACTCAAAAATTCGCTGTAGTATTGTGTCATTGGTATGCCTTCCAGTGCTGACTCAGTCATACTCCTACGGCGAGGTAAAAATATGTTGGTGTATTTGGAAAAGGAGCGTTCTGCGTCTAATGATGTGATGTTCGCGAATTTAAAAAGGACGTTCGCGTCATATTAGCATTCTTGGGTTTCAATTAAACTCTTGTCTATATGCGCTATAGTTTGAAAATCGGGACTCTTATTTAATCAATCAAAACTTTGGAAATAATCCATTTCCATCTTGTACAGATCATATTTTGACATGGCTTTTTAACTTTCTTATTCTCTCAGGATTGGACCAAAAGCCTTGGATAAATTTGGACATCAGATTCGTTTTTAGAACCATCGGAAATGTACAGTAATTTTCCAAAAATACCAATTTTCGCGAGTGTACCCCTTTGAAAAAATTGAAATTTTCGTCAAAATTAAAAGTTTTAAATTACATTTCCACAATGCGTAAAACAGTAATCTTGAACTGGTAGAATATAAAACTCGTTGCTATTTCATGCAACATCTTTCAAAACTTTGGAAATAACCCATTTGCACCTTGTAAAGATCATATTTTGACATGGCTTTTTAACTTTCTTATTCCCTCAGGATTGAACCAAAAGACTTGGATAAATTTTAACACCAGAATCGTTTTTAGAACCCTCGGAAATGTCAGCATGCGAGAATTGGTTAGTGCACAGTAACTTTCCAAAAATTCCAATTTTTGCGAGTATACCCCTTTGAAAAAATTGAGATTTTCGTCAAAATTAAAAATTTTAAATTATACTTCCACAATACGTAAAACAGTAATCTTGAACTGGTAGAATATAAAACTCATTGCTATTTGTAGCAAAATCTTTCAAAACTTTGGAAATAATCCATTTCCACCTTGTAAAGATCATATTTTGACATGGCTTTTTAACTTTCTTATTGTCTCAGGATTGAACCAAAAGCCTTGGACCAATTTTGACATCAGAATCGTTTTTAGAACCCTCGGAAATGTCAGCATGCGAGAATTGGTTAATGTACAGTAATTTTCCAAAAATAACAATTTTTGCGAGTGTACCCCATTGAAAAAAATTGAAATTTTCATCAAAATTAAAAATTTTAAATTATACTTCCACAATACGTAAAACAGTAATCTTGAACTGGTAGAATATAAAACTCGTTGCTATTTGTAGCAAAATCTTTCAAAACTTTGGAAATAATCCATTTCCACCTTGTAAAGATCATATTTTGACATGGCTTTTTAACTTTCTTATTGTCTCAGGATTGAACCAAAAGCCTTGGACCAATTTTGACATCAGAATCGTTTTTAGAACCCTCGGAAATGTCAGCATGCGAGAATTGGTTAATGTACAGTAATTTTCCAAAAATAACAATTTTTGCGAGTGTACCCCTTTGAAAAAAATTGAAATTTTCATCAAAATTAAAAATTTTAAATTATACTTCCACAATACGTAAAACAGTAATCTTGAACTGGTAGAATATAAAACTCGTTGCTATTTGTAGCAAAATCTTTCAAAACTTTGGAAATAATCCATTTCCACCTTGTAAAGATCATATTTTGACATGGCTTTTTAACTTTCTTATTGTCTCAGGATTGAACCAAAAGCCTTGGACCAATTTTGACATCAGAATCGTTTTTAGAACCCTCGGAAATGTCAGCATGCGAGAATTGGTTAGTGCACAGTAACTTTCCAAAAATTCCAATTTTTGCGAGTATACCCCTTTGAAAAAATTGAGATTTTCGTCAAAATTAAAAATTTTAAATTATACTTCCACAATACGTAAAACAGTAATCTTGAACTGGTAGAATATAAAACTCATTGCTATTTGTAGCAAAATCTTTCAAAACTTTGGAAATAATCCATTTCCACCTTGTAAAGATCATATTTTGACATGGCTTTTTAACTTTCTTATTGTCTCAGGATTGAACCAAAAGCCTTGGACCAATTTTGACATCAGAATCGTTTTTAGAACCCTCGGAAATGTCAGCATGCGAGAATTGGTTAATGTACAGTAACTTTCCAAAAATACCAATTTTTGCGTCCTTGTAGTAGTACTTTTGTCGTTCTAATGTTGGCCCCTAGCTTATTACTAATTTTAACACCGTTAATATTGTTTCTATATATTTTTTACTGCTTTCCTAATACTGCCTCGATTCCTACTAATACGTCATTACATTTTACATTCATAAAATCAAAGTGTACGCTTTTTATATGCCGGACACTGTACTACTGTAGCAAAAGTCTGCCGAGTTTATCATATCTTGTAATACTGGTAACAATTTTTATTTAAATGAGGCATTGTATTAGACATATGCACACGTAATTATTTAGAGTCGTCAACGATATTAAATTGTGCAATCTAAATATAATGCCATGTTAATTTGTTACCGCGTGTGTAGGTATACAATTCCAACAGTGAACTCGAAAGAGACAATTATGGCGCCACTATAATTGTGTCTGGTGTGCAGCAAGAAATAGCATACGTGTCTTATGTTATTCAGTTTGTGTTTACGATTATTTTTATTTTATTTCCAACGTGTCGTTAATAATGTCTAAGGCTAAATCGATCTATATTTCGCTAATAATTATATTTTAACGTGTAAAGCAATATTTGAGTTTGTAATTAAAAAAAATAATTTGCAACAATGTACACTACCGGTCATATTATTTGCCCACCCTTAGTTTTAGCCAAAATTATTAAACTATCAAATGTGTACTGAAAATGTATTTATTGTACCAATACAATAGTGTAAAATAAACATAAAATAGTTACATTTTTCTTATATAAAAACTTTATCATTAATTATTATTAAATTTTGCTCTCATCAATGTGCCCACCTTTATTTTTGATAATTGCGGCACATAACCGCGGCATCCTTTCAGTTAATTTTTGCAGTGTATCTTCTGTAATTTGTGCCCAGGCTTCTTGAAGTTGTTCCCACAGTACAGTGATGATTTCTCTTTGCTAACGCAACGCGGCTCTTGTGGACGGGCGCGTTGTCGTGCAAAAGCAGAACACCTTTTGTCAATTTTCCCCGTCTTTTCTCTTTAATGGCTTCTTTTAGTCGCTCTAATATTGAAGCGTAATATTCTCCGGTTATAGAAACACCTTTATCTTTATAATCAATCAACAATATTCCTTCCGAGTCCCAAAATACCGTTGCCATGAGTTTCTCAGCTGATTGTGACACTTTAAATTTCTTGGGAGGTACTGTGCCCTTTCTATGCCACTGCATGGAGCCTTGTTTGGACTCAGGTTCATAATGATGAACCCAAGTTTCGTCTCCAGTAACAATTCCACTCAATACACCATCCTTGTCTTCATTACAGAGGTCCAAAAATGCACGCGAACACTCTACGCGCTGTTGTTTTTGCGGCGACGTGAGCATTCTCGGCACCCATCTTGCGCTGACCTTAGACATGCCGAGATGATCGTGTAGGATTTTAAAAATTGTTGTATCGGATACTCCAACCATTTCTGCGAGTTGTTTCTTCTTTAGTTGAGCATCTTCGAGTACAATTTGTTCAACTTTTTGGATAAGTGCTGGCGTGGTCACCTCAATGCTCCTGCCCGGCCTCGGGTCGTCTTCAAGGGATTCCCTTCCTTGTTTAAATAAACTATGCCACTTGTACACTATGGTTTTTCCTGGACAAGAGTCGCCGTAAACCAATGACATCTCATTCATTATGGTCGCGACTGATTTTCCTTGCCTGGTAAGGAACTTTATAACGGCACGATATTCGATTTTTTCCATATTTCACTTTTCACTCTTGATTATGTTACTTGGTTGACGATAGCTCAAAGACTAACTGTCTAATAACAATGAAACTTCGTATTTATACTAATCATGAGTCGCTGCACAGGCCACGCCCCCAATGCGCCTACTCACCCCTCTACAACCCGCTCATTCCGCGAATATAAAAACGCTCCCTCGCATATTTACCAAACGTAAAAATAATAATAAAATATTAATTATTATATGCGATATGTAAGGAAACGTAAAATGCTTTGTTAATAAAACAATATATATATTGTTATATATACACTACCGTCCATAAGTTTAATCGCACCACATATAATTTTAATTGCGCAATGATATTAAAGAGACTGTTTATTTTCATGGCAAATTTATTTATAAAATACTAATTTAACATACAATTCAAGCAATTTACATTAATCTGAGTAATACTATAATAAGTTAGCTTAAATTTTACTTTCGTCAAAGTAACTACCCCTAGCTGCGATCACGGCTTCATAAACACGTGGCATTCGTTTAACTAGTCGGTCGAGATATTCCTCCTCGATAGACTTCCATGCATTCTCACCCCAAAAATCTGTCTTGCTAGTAGGAGGTATTTTGCGCACTTCACGATCCAAACAGTCCCATAACGGCTCTATCGGATTGCAGTCCGAACTTTGGGGTGGCCATGTCATTAATGTAAGGATTCCTCTTTTAGTTTGGTCGGCGAAAAACCTTTTTACAATCTTCGCTGTGTGTTTAGGGTCGTTATTTTGCTGATAAACAAACTCCGGACCCATTAGCTCCATCGCTGACGGAAGACCATGCTCTTGCAATATACCCATATAGACTTCTTTTGTCATTCTTTCTGCGATTTGCACCAATTTTCCAATGTGCCCAGCTCTAAAACAACCCCAAACCATCACATTTCCACCGCTATGTTTCACTGTTTTAACCACACATTCATCTAACATTCTCTCCCCGACACGACGACGAACAAAAGTACGGCGTTTATTTCTAAAAATTTTAAATTTGGATTCATCTGTCCATAAGACTTGTTTTCACTTTTCGACAGTCTAGTACCTGTGTGTTCTTGCCCAGGCTAATCTTTTTTGTTTATGCTGTGCAGACAGACGTGGTTTTTTCACTGCTACTCGACCTCTAAGTCCAGCTTCAGAAAAACGGCGTTTTGTTGTTGTTACGCTAACCGCGGATTCGTGGTGTAATAATCAGTAGTGTCGTTACATAATCCACGTATTAAAATTCTTATTTTTACTTGTGCGAAGACGTCTATTTAGAAAACACATGTAATTTTATTTACTAGTTTAAAAACGTTCAAATACTACGTCATTATAGATACGATCATGTGATTTTGTCTTGCTCTTAACCAATGAAAATTAACTGTCATTTAAGTCTGTTCAGAAATTCGCCTCTCTTTTTGAAATAGTACAGTAGATGAACAAGAAAATATATTTGGAATATTGTAAAATATTTTAAGTGTTGAAGAATAGATCAAAAAAGAATGTCAAATCGTTTTATATTAAATTACCGTTTCTTCGACTTTACTGCACAACTCCTGGAAATATTGTGCCAATTTAATTTTTCTTTAATTTGTAATTTATAGTACGCTATGGTTTTAATATAAAGTTGAAGACATTGAAAAATAACAATGACAGAGCTGTCAAAATTTTATTTAAAAAATATCACAAATATATATTTCAGCGTCGCGAAAACTGTCTTGAAATCATGGTTTACTTTAAAAAAGAATTTTATCGAGGACTGTAGTAATATTAGTATTACTATTGTAAAGAATTTTTAACACTTAAAAAAGTAGCTTATAAAAATGGGAATTGTAAACAATTTTATTAATGAAATTGAAAAAGGAAACACAAAAATAAGAAAGCACAAGACATTGAGAGTTATTTTAGACAATATAACAGCCTGTTTTTTCTTTTTATAAAAAAAAGGATGTTAAATGGGGGCGGAATCTTGCTTTGTACGGTTTATTATCAACAGAGGGAGCATCCTACCGGACTTTTTATTTAATACTATTGCATTTCTTTCACTATAAAGATTTCTAGATACTTTTAGCAAGTATTAGTTAATATACTGCTCCACAGATGGCATTGGAATAGAATTTAAATTTAAAAGAAATTGTTTATGTGGTAGATAATAATAAAGTTAGTTTTAACATTTTAAATACATCCAGTTACTAAAGTAAAATGAAATCTCTACAAGCTTTACAACGACAACACCAAGGATCTATCAAAAATCCTGGTATGTAAGGTTACAATATCGTTATTAAATAGATTTATATTTATAAGTACACATGTGATATTCTAATGCAATACAAATTTTTTGAATTAATGTAGTACATAAAGAAGGGTTTGTAACATATAGTTTGTGTTTTTCTTTAATTATTTAGTGGGAAACAAGTGATATTTTTCTTAAATAGTTTTTAAGGTTATTCGTTTGTTGAGTGCTAGTTGCATTGGTTGTTTTGACTCAATAATAATGATATTAAGGCTTGTTTTAATGTGTATGTATATTCAAATAAATCTTAATATAATTATTATTAAGCCACAAAGGTTGTTTTGACTTAATAACAACTTTAAACCTTAACATAATTATTAAATCAAAGCAACTTTCAATGCATCACTCAATAATCGAATAACCTTTAAAATTATTTAAAATACAACTTGTTTCTGGCTAAATAATTTCAGAAAATGGATTATAATATTAAATTTAATATTATTATAGTCCAGTAGTTTAATATCAATGTTAACTTTCACCTAAATAGCTTTCAAAAAATGCCTTCGTTCAAATTTTATAATAAAAATATCGAACTAATTCATTCAAATCAAGGCATGGTGAAATTACATAATAAATACTAAGTGAGTGTGCGTATGCATTTATTTTGTTTAAAAATCTTACATTAAATTCAAAGAATAACACGAGTAACGATAAGGATTTGTTTAAACACTTGAATATACGTACAAATAAAAAGCAAATCCCAAAGTTAAATATTACAGAATATATAGTAATAGACGCAGATTAGATTTTAGCTTTGTTGGAGAATATATAGAAACTGTTTCTGTATGTATGTATGTATGCATATATTTATGCTTTAAGGTCAAACTAGTAATATTTCTAGCTCGTGCATATTTTTGAACATTGTAACCTAGACTATCGTTAAAGTATCTCTATATTACATTTTTCTTATATTAATCTCTGAAAGTATGTACAGTATGCCCACAATGAGTTTACACATTTAAAAATAATAAATTTTTTAAAATTCTTTAGCAACAATATGACACTTTTTGTTTTATAATATACACTACCGGTCATATTTATTTGCCCACCCTTAGTTTTAGCCAAAATTATTAAACTATCAAATGTGTACTGAAAATTTATTTGTTGTACTAATACAATAGTGTAAAATAAACATAAAATAGTTACATTTTTCTATATAAAAACTTTATCATTAATTATTATTAAATTTTGCTCTCATCAATTTGCCCACCTTTATTTTTGATAATTGTGGCACATAACCGCGGCATTCTTTCAATTAATTTTTGCAGTGTATCTTCTGTAATTTGTGCCCAGGCTTCTTGAAGTTGTTCCCACAGTACAGTGGTGGATGATAGAACACGTTCTCGAACCTTCCGGTCCAATTCTTCCCAAAGAAGCTCTATTGGGTTCAGATCAGGACTTTGAGCTGGCCATACCATTATAGAGATTTGCCCTTGCTCTTCTAGTTGACGCAAGTAATCGCCACACAATCTAGAAGTGTGTTTCGGATCGTTGTCCTGTTGAAATACAAAGTTTTCGCCAAGAATAGCGTTATTTTCTAAAATTTCCTTGTAGCCTTCTTTTCTTAGGATTCCCTCAATTTTGACGAGATCGCCTACAGATCTTCCACCAAAACACCGCCAAATCATTACTGAACCTCCTCCATGTTTTACGGTAGGCACAATACATTCTGGCAGTACTCTTTCTCCTGCGGATCTTCTTACGAATATTCGCCTTTTACTACCGAAAAGTTCAAACTTCGATTCGTCTGTCCACAATACATTATTCCACTGATCGATCGTCCAATTCTTATGTTCTTTAGCCCAATTTAGTCGTTTTATCTTGTTTTGCTTTCGTAGTAGTGGTTTTCGCAGAGCAATTCTTCCGTATAAACCCGCTTGCTTTAACCTTCTCTGTACCGTGGACACACTAATTAGTTTAGCACGCGCTCTATTCATTTCAGCAACATTTTGGTGCTGTTTTTCGTCTATCGCGTCTACTTATCCGTATTAGATGCCGGTCATCTGCAGATGTCGTCCCTTTGCGTCGTCCAGATCTTCTTTTGTTGGAAAATGTACCACTTTCTTCAAATTTTTTAACGTTATAATCAACGGTTCTGCGATTTAATCGTAATTCTTTTGCAATTTCACGATTACTTTTACCCGTACGATGATAAGCAATTATCATAGCACGCGCTTCAACAGATAATTCCTTCGTCTTCGGCATTGCATTAAAATATTCACAATAACTCTCAATTTCACTGTTTTTCGCAACAAAAGATGAACGATGACTGACATAAAATTTATTTTCCTTTTTGAATAACACATCCTAATATTGTAATTAGTTAGTACAATAACACCATATTGGTAATACCTTTCGGAAATGAAGGTAAAACTGTTAATACTGTAGGGATTAGCCTATATAATATTTATGGTATTTTTCCAATTTATGACACCTTTACGATATATCATAAACAATTTAAGATTTTCGTAGAAATTCATATGGAATTACTTCCACTAATAATATTGTTGAATAATTATAATACAGATTTTTCGAAAGATAATCCGTATTTCAAGAAACACATAGGTTTGTTGTCCCCGAAGATCCAAAATGTTTTGCAACTGTTGACCAAATGGCACTTTAAAATGTTTAAGTATTGTAGAGCATCCATTGTTGATTCAATAAAAGCTAGGTCACCCACTCCTTTACTTGAGATACAACTCTAAATCATTATTGATAATTTTCCAAATTTTACCGTTGGGATAATATTTTGCTTTTCCAGCGATGTTAATGCCCTGCGCCACACTCTTGCCGGCCCGTTTTTATAGTAAAGCATAATTTTCGTTTCATCACAAAATACTTTATCCCAATAGTATATCGGTTGTGAAACGTGAACAGTGGCGAAAGAAAAACGCTCTTCGATGTTAGCTGCAGAGTAGTGGTTTTTTTTCTTGCTGCCCTTGATGAGTATTTGTTCTTCAACAGGATTTTCCGAACCGTCTCATGACACACAACAACACCATACTCTTTTTCAAGGTCTCGCGCAAGTTATCTTGTCGAAAGTCGGGGATTTTCGGAGATTTTTTAAATAATTATGTCAAAGCGCATAATTATTTAAAAAATCTCCGAAGTTTTTGAAAGTGACTGCAAATTATTACAAATGCAAATTATTACAAATGCATTTTAAATGTCACATTTTTATATATTCCATTATTGTGACAGGTGTCACATTTCGGCCGCCAAATTCATTGAATTTTTTGCTTTTGGGGATTTAAATTTTATAAGACCTATTAGGTGATTATACGTATTTTTATTAACAAAATAAATAATTACAATTAATTTACTTTACAATGTAATACAGGGTGTCTATAAAAGAACTTTTTAAGACAAAATATTTTAATAAAGTAAAAAACGTACATACATGTTTTATACATGATTAGAAAGCTTACATTTTCAAGATTTTTTAACAACTTAGTGAAATTCAATGTGAGCTCCGTGAGTGGCACGGCACACGTCGAAACGGTATTCTACCTCTTCCCATGTCCTGGCGAGCATATCTGGGGGAACGGACGCCACGCAATTCTCTATTCGTTCCCTGAGATGGCGAACATTTCGAATTTTCTCCGCATACACAAGATTCTTGATATGCCCCCAGAAGAAAAAGTTCATATCATTGGTGGCCATGGAATAGGTTTTTCCAATCCACCTGTTGCCGAAACGAGCGTCCAGTGACTCACGCACACGCAAACTGAAGTGTGGCGGCGCCCCATCTTGTTGGAAGTAAACTAAACCTTTCTCCGCCTCAATGTCATCCAACTGAGGATAAACATACTCCTCTAACATGTCACAATAGACATCACCATTGATATTCCTTTCGACAAAAATGAAGGGACCTATGACTCTGTCACGCATAAGAGCACACTTTGGGCGTGTCACGTTCGTACTCAATAAACTCATGGGGCGGCTCTGAACCCCAAATTCTGCAATTATGCCTGTTTATTTCACATGAAAAGTAGCTTCATCACTAAAAACCACACTTTTTAAAAAATCATTATCTTCATCAATTTTATCCAGCATGGAAACAGAAAATTCGAATCTCTTAACCTTGTCTGCCGGTTTGATATGGTGTAAAAGTTGTATCTTGTAGGCAGTTAAACGAAGTCTTTTACGAATTACCTTATGGACTGTTGATCTTGGTAACCCCAAGTCCAGACTGCGTCTTGTTAACGATTTCTTAGGGCTTCGAGTGCATGAAGCTCGGATTCTGTCCACATTCTCTTGAGACACACGCGGCCTACCCGGCGACTTTTGCTTCAAAACACTTCCTGTTTCCTTGAACGCACATAACCACTGACGAATTGTTTTGTCTGTAGGCGGGTCAACACCATAGCTACGTCGAAAGTTTCTTTGTACAGTAACAACAGAATTAGTTTCTATGAGCCAAATAACACATTGAGCTTTTTGTTCAGGCGTCGCCATAGCGCGGCAGTCCAGACGACACTTGCCTGCCGCAGCCGCTAATTTCAAGGTTCCGCAGCGCTGCCAACTGTTGAGAGAAACATTCCCAATTGGTATGAGTAAAACTATAAAGGAATTGATCAAATTTTGCTATCTTTTATAGTTTAAAAAATATTAATTTTTTAAACCCCGGAGTTCTTTTATAGACACCCTGTACTTTCGACGGTTTTTACCGTAGTTTCCAGGTGTAACATTGTTTAATTATCCACTGATGATGAAAACTTAGTTGTCGAAATACGTATACAGAATTACAAAAGTTAATGTGGAAAGGGGTTATATATCAACCTTAGTGATTAAGTTAATCAACCACAGGCTCCATCAAATTCAACAGCACGTGTTTAGCCAAGGATAGTTTGGCTACGAAATTTGGTCAAGTTTAAAGTTTTGTCGCCAGGTAAACAAGGTGATCACAACTGTCATTTTCATACGTGAAAATTTAACCTTAAAATTGTAATAAGTATAATACTTGCAAAAGTTAATTTTGAAAGAATACGAAAATTAATGTGGAAAGGGGTTATATATCAACTTTAAATGATGACACATCCACAGTCATAGACTCTGGTAATGAAGACTTGAGTATGGCCATAGCAGAAAATATACAAGTGTTGGGGAAGTGGTTTGCGGCAAATAATCTACACCTAAATCTATCCAAAACTCATCTGCTGACCTTTGGTAACAGTTTACCAACAGATGTGGTGGTGGGTGATGAAGTGCTTGCCTCTAAATGTGACGCTTATTGCTCGCAACGTTGGTGTGGAGGCGGGGCTGCTTTCTTACTTCGCCTATGTACATTCGAGGCTCCAGTATGGTGTGGTGTTCTGGGACAATTCCATCGACTGGCGGAGGATATTTGTCCTCCAAAAGTCATGTATTAGAGCAATTTATGGAGTGAAACCAACAGAGAGTTGTGTGGGTGTGTTTCGATCTGCCAAAGTACTGACAATGCCCTCAATTTATATACTTCAGTGCGCGCTACATGTGAAGATAAACTATAATGAATTTTTTAAAAAATACGAAACGAATCATGCACATGCTATGCGAAACCTTCGTAATATGCATCTTGTGCCCCCACAAACGTATTTTACAAAAATACAAAAAAATGTTGTTCACCATTGCGTAAAAATATACAACCACATACCGCTTCGGATCAAGAGCTTGCCGTTGGCCCGGTTTAAAATTATTTTTAAGTTTCGGCTGATAGAGCAAGAGTTCTACAGTGTGGAAGATTTCCTTGAAACAAGCGTAGACATTGGCGTATAGCATAGGTCAACTGCACGCATATGTATACAGACTTGTTCATTCTAGAATTAGATATGCGCTGTCCACAAGTGGAAAGAGTGCAGTTAGGTTAAAGCGCGCGAGAAAGGAGGATAGAATATCTCTCACTGGCAGTTTCGTTTTCTCCCACTTTTGTATAGCAAACAACTTCCCCTACTTTCTCGCGTGAACCTTCTTATTCTAGTAAACAAATATCTGAAGTAGTTGACGTAAAACCTCTAACAGTTCGTCGTATTCTACACTAGGATTTTTAAAAGTTTCTTTTAATTTTTTCATTGTTTGAAAATCTTTTTAATTTTTAGAATTTTCTATTTCATTTATTTCAAGAATATTTTATTAGTTTCACGCCAAACGGCAAAACATTTCAAGAAAATAGCCATGTTTGAAAATCTTTTTAATTTTTAGAATTTTCTATTTCATTTATTTCAAGAATATTTTATTAGTTTCACGCCAAAGGGCAAAACATTTCAAGAAAATAGCCATGTTTAAAAATCTTTTTAATTTTTAGAATTTTCTATTTCATTTATTTCAAGAATATTTTATTAGTTTCACGCCAAACGGCAAAACATTTCAAGAAAATAGCCATGTTGCCTTTTATTAAAAGATTCAAATAAAATGCATCAAATAATTTATACAATTCAAAAATGTAGGTACGTATTGTCAATGCATAATGATTTACAGCCCCGACCTACACACATCATGTCGCTGGTGAAGACTGATTTCAGACATTCTTACGCGTAACACGCGAGAAAGTAGGGGAAGTTGTTTGCAATACAAAAGTGGGAGAAAACGAAACTGCCAGTGAGAGATATTCTATCCTCCTTTCTCGCGCGCTTTAACCTAACTGCACTCTTTCCACTTGTGGACAGCGCATATCTAATTCTAGAATGAACAAGTCTGTATATACTTACTATCTATTTAAACTTGTGATTGTTTTTTCGTTGTTATATATTTTATACTTATCACATATTCTATGTTTTTTTGACATAATGGAACGTAATAAATATTATTATTATTATTATTAAATCTTTTTTCACAATTTGTTTTAAAACCTGCAATAGGTACTCATTTTTACCAACATTTTAGGTCGTACTCCAAAATTATCTCCCGAAATAAATATATGGATTAAACATAGGTCAAAGCACAAACTGACTAATTCATGCTTATATATATTTATCTACATATGTTTTTATAGTGTATTTACCTATATATTGTGATAAATATGCTATACGAACTCATACGTAAATAATGACATCAGAAAATCAATGGTGTTTTTATGAAAACGCCTTTATTAGAATCATTATTAAAAGATATTATCTAATCTGTTAATAAACCCGAAGATTAACAATTCAGATGAAGTAACCGGGCATTATCTGGATTATAATTGTTTGTGTTTTTTAATTTTTGCCCTTGAAGCTTTAGAAATAGTATTTTTGCAAATGTATCATAATACGTCTCTTTATTGTAACAACTAGCAAACGTTTTAAATTTGATAAAAAGAAGTTGGAACCTCATACACTTTACATAAAATCATTGAATTTTGTTCATTAAAAAATGTATAGCAATAATAATTGTAACAATAGTCACAAAACATGCAAATCATTAAACATTCTGCTGTAGAACTTTTTATATTACACGGAGAAGATGGAAAAAGAGCTTTTCTACAAAAATATGAAGACTATAATACAAGGTTTTCCAATAACAGTGATATGATTTCTTTAAAAAAAAACACACTTATTGTTAAGAAAATTCAAAAGTTTTTTATTTAATGTGAAGTATAATCGATACAATTAAGTTCTAAATAAAACGTCATTCAAATGGCCTCCACGACTTCTTCTGCAGGAACGAATTCGATGAGTCCAATTTTCGAGCACCTTTTCCACTAAATCCAGTCGTATGTCATGAATGGCACGTTCAATATTGATTTGTAAAGCTTGAAGAGAGTCTGGTTTATTTCGATAGACCAATGACTTCAAATAACCCCACAAGAAATAGTCTAATGGTGTTAAATCACAACTTCTTGGAGGCCTTTCAATATCACAATTTCTTGAAATAATCGAATCTCCAAACTTTTCTCGTAATAATTCTATTGTTGCATTTGCTGTGTGGCACGTAGCCCCGTCTTGTTGGAACCAAATGTTGTCAAGGTCAACTTCTTCCAATGTCGGCCATAAAAAGTTGGTTATCATCAATCTATACCGCTCTCCATTGACAGTAACGGTGTTACTATATTTTGAAAGGAGTACGGATCGATGATTCCACCATACCAAAAACCACACCAAACTGTCAATTTAGGTGAATGTAATGGTTTTTCATAAATAATTTGTGGATTTTCTTCGTACCAGAATCGACAGTTTTGTTTATTTATCACACCATCCAGAAGAAAGTGATGATTTTCTTAAAAAAATCGTTTTCGTTTTCAAGTTGTTCCAAGGCAAAATCAGCAAATTCACGACGTTTACGGTGGTCCAATGGCTTTAGTTCTTGAGTGAGAACAATTTTATAGGGATGCAAACCCAAATCCTTTCTCAAAATCCGCCAGGTTGTGGTTTGAGACAGTCGCAATTGTTGAGAACGTCTTGGAATCGACAAATTACGGTCTTCAGTAACATTTGCCTGGACGGCAGCAATATTTGCATTGCTTCGAGCGGTTCTTTGTCTTATTGGCACTTGAAAATCATGTAAAGAAAATGTAACCTCAAAATTTTTAACAATTCGACGAATAGCGAGCACACTTGGACGATTATTACGACCATAAAATGGCAAAAGCGCACGAAAAGTTGCAATTGGACAAAGATTATTTTGATAATAAAACTGAATAATTTGTAAACGTTGTTCTTGCGTATATCTCTCCATGATGAAATTGTAAACAATACTGACTACAATGAAAAACAAATGACAGATCATGACATATTACAAATGGCCGAAATGTCACTTCAAAATCATATCATCCCTATTGGATGCAATAGAAGTATTTAAACAAGTAGAAACATACTAATATCTTGGCATAACACAAAATTCTTTAATAACACATTAATTGAAACATAAATTCAAGAAAAATGTACAAAGCGTTCATAAAAAATGTTTAATAATCAAATTAAAGCTAAAAATAAAACTAAAGCAGTTAGCATGAGTGTAATCCCACTTCTGAATCTCTTATTCGGCCTCATAAAATGCTTAGACACAAAAATTTAGATTCCCTCAATAAACTTATCAGAACACTGGCCACAAAATATCAGACACATCAACATTCTGTGGTAGCATCGTTTGTTTACATTATGTAAAGGAGGAAGAGTGTTCGTTGATATGAAAAATGTACATTATAAACAAGTAAACAACCTCAAAAATATTTTCTTTACGAAAAACAACAACCATCTCAAAACAATAATAGAAACACACAAGAAGTCACACCATTAAACCTCAATAATTTAAATTTTAATCTAGAAAAATATACAGAGTGAAAAGATTTAATAAGCAGGTTGACAAATTCCAAGTAGCTGGTCGATTGTAAAATGGGGATTTGCTTTATGTTATATAAGGTTTTCCAATAGGGATGATATGATTTTGAAGTGACATTTCGGCCATTTGTAATATGTCATGATCTGTCATTTGTTTTTCATTGTATTCAGTAGTGTTTACAATTTCATCATGGAGAGATATACGCAAGAACAACGTTTACAAATTATTCAGTTTTATTATCAAAATAGTCGTTCTCCAATTGCAACTTTTCGTGCGCTTTTGCCATTTTCTGGTCGTAATAATTGTCCAAGTGTGCTCGGTATTCGTCGAATTGTTAAAAATTTTGAGGTTACATTTTCTTTACATAATTTTCAAGTGCCAATAAGACAAAGAACCGCTCGAAGTAATGCAAATATTGCTGCCGTTCAAGCAAGTATTACTGAAGACCGTAATTTGTCGATTCCAAGACGTTCTCAACAATTGCGACTGTCTCAAACCACAACCTGGTGGATTTTGAGAAAGGATTTGAGTTTGCATCCCTATAAAATTGTTCTCACTCCAGAACTGAAGCCATTGGGCCACCGTAAACGTCGCGAATTTGCTGATTTTGCCATGGAACAACTTGAAAACGAAAACGATTTTTTTAAGAAAATCATCTTCTCTGATGAGGCTCACTTTCATCTGGATGGTGTGGTAAATAAACAAAACTGTCGATTCTGGTGCGAAGAAAATCCACAAATTATTTATGAAAAACCATTACATTCACCTAAATTGACAGTTTGGTGTGGTTTTTGGTATGGTGGAATCATCGGTCCGTACTCCTTTCAAAATGAAGCTGGTAACACCGTTACTATCAATGGAGAGCGGTATAGATTGATGATAACCTACTTTTTATGGCCGACATTGGAAGAAGTTGATCTTCACAACATTTGGTTCCAACAAGACGAGGCTGCGTGCCACAGCAAATGCAACAATAGAATTATTGCGAGAAAAGTTTGGAGATTCGATTATTTCAAGAAATTGTGATATTGAATGGCCTCCAAGAAGTTGTGATTTAACACCATTAGACTATTTCTTGTGGGGTAATTTGAAGTTATTGGTCTATCGAAATCAACCAGACTCTCTTCAAGCTTTACAAGTCAATATTGAACGTGCCATTCATGACATACGACTAGATTTAGTGAAAAAAGTGCTCGAAAATTGGGTTCATCGAATTCGTTCCTGCAGAAGAAGTCGTGGAGGCCATTTGAATGACGTTTTATTTAGAACTTAATTGTATCGATTGTACTTCACATTAAATAAAAAACTTTTGAATTTTCTTAACTTTAAGTGTGTTTTTTTTTTTAAAGAAATCATATCACTCTTATTAGAAAACCTTATAAAACATAAAGAGTTATTGACAAATAGGCAAAACCATTAATCGATGAAAATCGAAAACATTTACACAGAAACTGAAGGTTTCTGAGTGCCATAATTTGGAGATACTTAACAAATACTTGACAGCATTTTTAGTTCCTAAATGCGTTGAATTAATTTTCCAACATAGATTATATTATGCAACATAACGTATACACTTTAAAAAGCGAGTATTAAAACCTATATTTATCGTTATCATTTCTTAACACTCATAATATTACTGTATTGATTTAAAATTTTCCGGAATCTAACGAATTTGACGTAAAAACTTTCCCAAATTCGTCATTTTATTTATTTATTCGACTTGTAGATTTCACATTTACATGAATAATATTAGGATTGCATTTCGCGTATTTTCTAGGGACGGTGACTTCGTATTTATTTGCGGTATTTTAATTGTCATCAATAATATTTACAATCGTAAATATCCAATTTTTCAGATAACTTTTACATACGCCTTGATAAGATAAAGGTGTATAAAAAGATGTATCGCTCGGCGATGCGATATAGTCACCAGGTAGATGCCTCTGTAACCTATACGTATTTTTCCGTCAATTTTCAGTTATCATGAGTGGCCTTAAGGTCTTAATTACCAGCCCGGAAGTACCACAGGGAGCCATCGACCTTTTAGATGAGAAGTAAGTGGAGTGTTTCTTAAACTTTTTATATTAGAGCTATTTTACTGTTAATAAAAATTCTGTTAAAATGAAGGAGAATTTTTGGCCTAATTTACAAGTCAATTGGTAATTCCGTAGGCATTTCCAGTAGTGTAATTTTAAATTATTAATTACCAAAATATAATAAATATTCGTATACGACTTTCATGTCAAACGCTAAAGTTTCATAATATAAAGAGAACCAGTTTTTACTTAAATTACATTTTATTTCAAGAACATAGATTATTTATCATCATTTACAATAAAGTTGGAATTTCCACCATTCTGTTTTAAATATAAATCAATTTTTCGTTTTATATTTTCATTATGAAATTCTTCTTCTGTTACTGCTTCAATTTCATGTTGAATATCCTGCATTATATCGTCAAGATTACGAACTGAATTTTTAATAAATAATAATCTGGAGGTGTAAAGTTTTGTAGTCGTAGAAATCACAAGCCTTGACTTGTACGACCACCATAAAATTCTTCTAAATATCTAAACGAATTTATTGTCTGGCTGGAAATATTCTAGAGCTACTTTACCATAATTTAATTATGCAATTAATTTCCAAAATAAGGGCACGATATTTTCTCACTGTAGTTGTTTCATAGAAGAATATAGGATCTATAATCCTCCATTGTATTGTGTGTGTTATTGTCAATTTTAATCGAATGCAACTCAGTTTCAACAAAGTTGGGAGAGTTTTCAGTTGTTTAATTTATAGAGTGTGGTTAACATGTCTTGATGAATTACACCAGAATTCGTGGGTGAAAAATTTTTTCGTCATTCAACTGATATACACTGTATTTTTCAGTCTAATATAATTTTTAATTTGTGTTTTTCTGAGGTTATACAAATGTCTACTTTTAGGGTCTCTAGGTATAGTTTTAGTTCGTTTATAGTGCAGGAAACCGTTGGCTTTACATGTTACAATTATAATCTATCTAAGGGAGCCACTTCTAGGATGAAGTATAATGTTTCTATTACTGTTTTCTAGTTTTAAGTCTTGGCATATTATCTTTTTAAATGATTGTAGAATTTTTTTTGTATTAATCGAGTTTTGCCATGTTTAATAACAAATTCTCAATGTTATTTCTTTGGGGTATGATCTGTTTTTCACTCCAATATTCTATGTATATTCTGGTGCTTCTAGTTTCTTGTCTTGGATCGATTTCTGTTGTTTTTCTTGTTGAGACGTAAATTTTTCTTCAACGCTTTTTCCTGGCTGGTTTTAGCCATAATTTTTGGTGTTGGCTTTTCTTCTCTTTTATGGTTTTGTAAAGTTTTCGATACTGGGCACCTACAGTAGTTTGGAGAATGTTTCCTTTACATTTTGAACATGTAGGGTACTCATTTTTTGTTTCGCTACATTTTTGACTTAGGCCACTTTGATGGCATTTTACCCATTTGGGTTCTTTATAGCAGAATTTTTCTGTGTTCAAACTTTTGACACCTATTACACCGGGATTAAGTTTTGAACGTCTTGTGAAATCAATTGTAACACTTCTAGTATATCTTTGAATTCGTATATTTTACTAGTCTTCTTTACTGTCAAACACGAGCATATATGCTGGCAGTTATTGGTTTTCCCATTGTTTTGATCGCGAAATTTTTGATGACATTGCAAAATTCTGTTTCTTTTTTCCTTTTAGATATTCGTAAATGCCTTCCTTATTAAAACGTCGGGCAACTCCATTAGCTATTACTTCTATTGGATAGTTCAATTTGTTTTCATAGGAAGGACATTTTATTTCTTTTTCCTTGAACATTTTTCCAACTTTTGTAAAGCATTTCATCTCTAATGTTGAGTTTTATTTCTATGAAGGTTTGTGGGTTTGATTTCGTTGCAATTCTTTTTCCAAGAAGAATTTTGTTTATTAAATATCATCGGCAACATCCTCTGTTAACAAAATGGAGCGATCTATTGCTTTTGCTTTGCAAATCGGTACATTTCTTCTCAAAATGAACGATTCGTCGTTTATGTTCATCGTAATCATTATATACATTAGGAAATTGTTAAATAATTTGACCAAAATGCGATTGTAGTGAATAAATCGATGTCCTATTCGCATTCTCTGTCCTGCAAGTCATCAAAGTAAAGGCATCTTGCTCTGGAGTAATTATGCTAACATTTAATCTAGAAACTTGATCAATATGTTAAGGTTGATATATAACCCCTTTCCACATTAACTTTTGTAAATTCTGTATACGCATTTCGACAACCAAGTTGTCATCATCAGCAGATAATTTCAAAGTGTCGCACCTGGTGAAACACGGCGAAAAACAACCGTACGAAAATCAAACTCCGTACGCGATCCACACCGCTCAACACCAAGACGAAAACAAACACAGTGAAACACAGTGTGTTTGTGAAACAAACACAGTGAAACACAGTGTGTTTATGAAACAAACACAGTGTACATCTTGGTTTTGAGCGATGTGGATCGCGTACGGAGAGAACCAAGACGTACACTGTGTTTGTGAAACAAACACAGTGAAACAAACACAGTGTACATCTTGGTCTTGAGCGGTGTGGATCGCGTACGGAGTTTGATTTTCGTACAGTTGTTTTTCGCCGTGTTTTACCAGGTGCGACATTTTGAAATTATCTGCTGATGATGACAACTTGGTTGTCGAAATGCGTATACAGAATTTACAAAAGTTAATGTGGAAAGGGGTTATATATCAACCTTATTGATCAAGTCAATCAACCACAGGCTCCATCAAATTCAACTAATCTAGAAACATTTGTACAATGTAAATTTGGGTTTATAAAATAACAACTATTACTTAACACACAGTTTAGAAATAATATTACTTAAAAGAAACTTTTGAAAGTTTACAGTAAAATATAAATGATGCCTACAAAACCAGAGCAAAAAAATCATGAAAAGTCGTTTGATATATCTATATAAAATGGAACTACTTTGACGGTGAAATATATTCAATAATAGGGTGCAGTAAATAGGGAATTTAAATTCTCCGAAACATAACTACAGTCAATTATTTTGGTACACTCATTGTTTTAAAGCTAATAATTTAGATATAAATTTAATTTTTGATATATTATATATCGTTCATTAATAACACAAATCTGCCTGACGATCCGTGATATCGGTGAAACATATGTAGTAGATAGGGTGTTATTTATAATAGAACGATTCCTTTTAACATTCTTTTAATTGGCAAATAACCGTTACGCAATGCGTCTGTCTTATATGCTCTAATAACGTAGTTATCGACAAGCGAGATAGACGCGTTTCTGGCTTTGTCGTTCAGTATAGTGGACGACAGAGGGAGGCGTTTGTTATCCAATATATTTTTTTGTAAATTTTTTTTTTATTAAAAAGAAAAAAAATCAAATTAGATATTAAATATATGAACAACATAACAAATAGAAAGTTACTTCGTCATACGATTAATACGTTATAAAATGCCAACTCGAATTTTAGATGTACTCTTATTATTAATGAAGAAAGACCATACCCAAGCAGAGACCAAATTCTAGCGAAATGTCCAGGGGTAGACGCAATATTTTGGGCTAGTAAGGAAAGGTTAGATCAAGAGGTTTTAGATAAAGCAGGTATAGTCTACAAAGTAATATTAACTAAAGTCTATAGTAGGTACCACAAAAAGGTTTACGATGTACATGAAAATATATCTGTCGAATTCATGTACGATGGTCTTTACACCACGAAAACAAAACATTGACAGTTCGAGCAAGTCTATGATTCATAACATAAAACTGACTTATATTCAAGTAAATATACCATAGTAATGCATGTAATATACGAATAATTGGTTTGATTTTATTTTTCCCCATATATATGTTCGAATGAATGTCTTCGCGGTTGTAAGTATGAGTAATATTACATTCTCGGGCTCTCCGCGATGTTGGACAGAAGTTCTCGAAAGAATCAGCGTTCGACGTTTCGATGACATCTCAATCATCTTCTTCAGGACTTGTTTCGTAGTGAAGAAGATGATTGAGATGTCATCGAAACGTCGAGACGCCGATTCCATCGAGAACTTCTGTTCAATATCGCTGGGAGCCCGAGAATCTAATATTACTCATATATATATGTATATATAGTAGATCTAAGTAATTGGATCCATTAGATTTACACAAAAACATATATTTATATGTACGTTATTTATGAAATCGTATTATCAGAATAGTTATCTTATAAATTAATTCGAAATTCGCCATGACACGACCTAAAAATATCGAGCAAAAATTGAAATTTAGATCGTAAATCTTTTTCTGGTAATAATTGTACGCCTGTGCAATTTTGAGATTTGGCAGATCGAAAAATATCGTTTTTAAATGTTTTCAGTTACTTTTCAAATAAATTCGTCACCAAATTGACCATGAACCTAGATTAATAGAAGAGATTTCCGTTAAAAACTAGAACTAGTGTTAGCAAAGTTTACATATTTAATAATATTAAACAACGATACTTTAAATGCGTCCTATATTAAGCAATGTTATAAACTTATTCCAACGATGCTTCTATTATTTAGAATATAGAAGGAAGAGAAGTTGTATAAGGCTTTATTGAGACTATATTATATGGAGGATGCAAAACAATCACTACTTCATTAATTTTTTTTGATCTGGTGTTAGTAAACTCGTAATCAAGCGAGCACAGATTCTAGACGTGTTTAAATGTTTTTGCAATAGCATAAAGACACTTCCAACAGACTTTTCGAGATTGTCGAAAGTTTACCGGCATCTGCGTCTGTAATTATTACACCATCGTTGATGGTTTACTCAGTTACCAGACTAACTGCACCACCTTGCAACCTGTAACATCCCCAACCAATTTTAAGTTACGATTTCATTGAATTTTTCTTAATGTTTACATCCAAAGTGATTGGAAACCATCTTTTAAACATTCCATTTTTTCAACGCAGGTTTGAAGTTTATATCTAAGCACTTCAATTTTTTTTAATTATCTGTCACTTTTATAATAACAAATCAGTACTTCGGCGAGATTTTATGACCATTTTGTAAATATCGTAATTCAATTTTTACTTTTTAAGGACCTCAGATGAAAGTAGTTGGGGTTATGTCAGCTGGTCTAGATAACGTCGACGTGCAACTTTTGAAATCGAGAGATATCAAACTGGGCAACACCCCAATAGTTTTAAACGAAGCCGTAGCCGACGTCGCAGTACTTTTAGCATTGGGGGCTGCCAGAAGGATCCACGAGGGACGTTTGGCAATGGAACGGTGAGTTCCTTTCGGCAGTATCTACGTGCAAATTTTACCTTAAAAAATCTTCTGCTTTGTAGGGGTACTTGGAGGTACGGCGTTCAGTGGCAGTTAGGCCGCGATATTTCCGGTTCGACCGTCGGTATAGTAGGCTTGGGAGGCATCGGTCAGGCAATAGTTACGAAACTGACTCGATTCGGTGTCTCTAAATTTTTGTATTCTGGACACAAAGAGAAGGAGGAAGGCAAGCAGTTAAATGCAAAATTCGTTACGTTCGATGATCTAATAAAAGAAAGCGATTTTGTAATTATTTCTTGTCCTTTAACGGACGAGACCAGGGGCATGTTTAATAAAGCCGTATTTGATAAAATGAAGAATACAGCTGTATTGGTGAACATTGCCAGAGGAGCTATTGTCGTGCAAAATGATTTGGTGGAAGCGTTGAAGACGAATAAAATTTTCGCCGCTGGATTAGATGTTATGACGCCAGAACCTTTGCCCACGGATAATGAGTTGCTTAAGTTGCCTAATTGTGGTAAGGTTATGTTCAATGATATCTATACTAAATGGATTAAAAAATTTAAAAGTCTCAGTTGGTCCAAAGGCAAGTTACTTGTAAAAATTTAATTCTTCATTTGAGCAGTATTCCTAAACTGATATTTTTCTTGTAGAAAGGAATTGTTAATGTCTCAAGATTGCTTGAACAACAACGATATAAGCAGCGTCTTTTGGACCTAATCAAATATTGCTTATATCCATAGAAACTTTAGCCTATGTACTATTTATCTATGCTTTTTTTCAGTTCTTCTACCACATATTGGAAGTGCTACGATTGATACAAGGGCGGCGATGGCGCAATTGACAGCGCAAAATATACTTATGGGTCTTGGAGGTCTACCAATGTTTACACCTGTATATTAAATAAGATACAATATAGCAAAAATAGGAGGTTTTTTTCCCTTTTCAAGTACAACACAGAAGTTTTTGTGGATGAGAAATGATTCATACAAAAATAAATTGTTATTTTTCCTATGTTTATATGTTTGATATCAATAAATAATATTATTTAACGTTAAATATGCATTTATTAGTAAATAATTGAAATTAAACTGTTTTATGTGTTTTGTTTATTGTAGGGGAAGACCTGTCCTTATCGCAAAATGGATAAGTCATTAGCGGATGAATTGTAAAATTCCATTTTAAAAATAACATTGAATGTAAAAATATACAAGGAAATTTAATCACTACCGTTGAACGTACCGCTTTCAACGGTACGGAACGTGTGCGGAATTCATTGTTTCGTACGGGTATTTATTGCCGTAGTTCTCCAGGTGCAACACCGCTTAATTATCTGCTGATGATGACAACTTAGTTGTCGAAATACGCATACAGAATTACGAAAGTTAATGTGGAAAGGGGTTATATATCAACCTTAGTGATTAAGTTAATCAACCACAGGCTCCATCAAAATTCAAAATACAAGGAAATATTAAAAAGTTTTTATTCACTTCCATATTAAGTCTAAATATGATTTTAATAAAAAAATGCTTAATTTCAAGGAATATACGACATTTACTCTGATTCCAGTCATGTATTTTTATAAATAATTTGTGGATTTTGTTTACTTACCACACCATCCAGATGAAAGTGAGCCTCATCAGAGAAGATGATTTTCTTAAAAAAATCGTTTTCGTTTTCAAGTTGTTCCAAGGCAAAATCAGCAAATTCACGATGTTTACGGTGGTCCAATGGCTTCAGTTCTTGAGTGAGAACAATTTTATAGGGATGCAAACCTAAATCCTTTCTCAAAATCCGCCAGGTTGTGGTTCGAGACAGTCGCAATTGTTGAGAACGTCTTGGAATCGACAAATTACGGTCTTCAGTGACACTTGCCTGAACGGCAGCAATATTTACATTACTTCGAGCGGTTCTTTGTCTTATTGGCACTTGTAAATTATGTAAAGAAAATGTAACCTCAAAATTTTTAACAATTCGACGAATAGCGAGCGCACTTGGATGATTATTACGACCATAAAATGGCAAAAGCTCACGAAAAGTTGCAATTGGAGAACGATTATTTTGATAATAAAACTGAATAATTTGTAAACGTTGTTCTTGCGTATATCTCTCCATGACGAAATTGTAGACACTACTGAATACAATGAAAAACAAATTACAGCTCATGACATATTACAAATGGCCGAAATGTCACTTCAAAATCATATCATCCCTATTGGAAAACCTTATATAATCCCTCTCCACATTAATTTTCGGATTCTGTATACATATTTCGACAATTAAGTTGTCAACATCATAATTAAACAGTATCGCACCTGGAAAATTCCGTACACGCTCTATATCGTCGAAAGTCAGCACGCACACTGCCAAAACAAAAACACACATCAGTGTTTTGGCTTTGACGATGCAGATCGTGTATGGAATTTATTTCGTGCGGGTTTTTGCTACAGTTTTCTAGGTGCGACACTGTTTAATTATCTGTTGATAACAACTTAGTTGTCGAAATACGCGTACAGAATTACGAAAGTTAATGTGGAAAGGGGTTATATATCAACCTTAGTGATTAAGTTAATCAACCACAGGCTCCATCAAAATTCAAAATACAAGGAAATATTAAAAAGTTTTTATTCACTTCCATATTAAGTCTAAATATGATTTTAATAAAAAAATGCTTAATTTCAAGGAATATACGACATTTACTCTGATTCCGGTCTTGTATTTTTATCTTCATATTCAATTTTTATATATCTTCCTACTTTGTTCTTGTATTTCTATTGTCTAACTACTGTGTAATATTCGTATATTGCCCGTTTTGGAATTTCTGGGCAATTTAAATAAATATTGGACGTTAATATGATCATTTTAAAATCGTCGATATACATTTCAGATAGACACTCTTGCCACGTCATCTTTTCATCCAGTTCTAGGATTTCCTTTGAATATTGAACCTTTGAAATTACTTAAACTTATTTTTGTTGTCTTAATTTGTTAGTGACTTTTAAATATAATAAACGTTTTCTAATCGACGCATCAGAATAGCCGACAATCGGGACGTGTATGCCTACTCGATTCGGAGTGAATTTAGTACATCGCGTCAGCTCGGGGCGAGAACAATTTTGGTATGTATATATATATATAACTGTTTGAGGTTGGTCTCGCGGGAGTAGTGGTTGAAAGTCCGTGCGTGCTAGAAGTGTTTTCTCTTGATGCGTGAGCTGCTGTATTTGCTCGGGTACTGATCCGCAGAGTAACTAGGGATTTAGATAGGTCCCTCCCCCTACTTGTAGGACGCTGGTGGTTTCTGTAAAACCTGAAGCGTGCAGGTAGCTTGTCTCGTTTCTCCGTGCGAGCGCGCTAATTGAGCGTATTTAAATTCCACTGTTACTGGTGGCTGTGGTGTGTCCTCGCCGACTGGTACCAACACATAAAACATCAACACAGACACTGATTACCCTTGAACAAAGTGAAAGTTGCCATTGACGAAAAAAAAGCCTGCGATTGCTCAAAAGAAGCTGCTGTTTTATTATCCCAATGAACCATCGTACGCCAGTCGTATTGTTCGGGGAAAATTTGATGAATTATAAATCCAGGTTGTTCCCCAATAAATTTACTGGCTCCAGCTTTTTCAAGACTGTCATTTATTTCCAAAACTGAAGATGTTTCCCGCGGGAAGGAAATGCAAGACATACGAGGAAGTTATTGTAGAAGTTGTGCAGTATTTTAACGACGTTGATGCTGATGATTACAAAACTGGTATAATTCTAACACCACCGGTCCAAGCGTATTAATGTCAAGGGGGGATATGTAGAAAAATAAAAAAGAATCGTTGTCGTAGTTCAAGTGTTTTAAGTTTCACGTAGAGTCGAAGTATCCTCGTATATCACAAATAAGTTTCTACTCATCTAAACATTTTTCCTAATAAGAAAATTTGATTATTTTGATAAAAAAAATATGTCAGCCATTATTTAAACTCTCAAACCTCAAATTCTTTTAACGAACTTCTTATCTGTTTCCATAGTAACTACATTCGATTTTACCTATTATATAACTAATGAAACTAATCAATTATTTTCTTACGATAACAATCGAAATACATTATAATTAGCGCATGTTTAAGTAGTCATCAAGTGGCCTAATTTTTTGCTTTCATCCAAATTAAAGCGATAAAAACTAAGTGGAAAGAAAGCTGCTCAATAGATACTAGTAAATAGAGTTGGGATATTTTTCCCGCTGGTCAGAATCGAAACAAGGCGAGCGTACGATCAAACTGGCGATTTTGGGATGCACGCGTTATTTATAACACTTATATTTTGTTTTATAAATAACACACATTACTCACAGCTGGAGTTCCGTAGCGTAAAATGGATGAAGTGTTTATATGTGCCTCGGAGAGCAGCGTAAGACGTGCTGAAAAGATGTCTTTTATATTTGGAAAATGACCGTTTGACATCTACGGATACGGATACACGCATAATTAAAGCTATCTTTGTCTTAATTTGGTAAAATCGAAATCTTTGCGGACAACACACATACTTTTTATGTACTTGTAGCACATAGCAGTGAGTGTACATCGTTCACAATTTGCATTGACTTCATTAACGACAGCCCAGTGTTCTGAAATTTTACTATTGAATCAAATAAATCTTTATTGTCGTAAATTTGTTTCAAATCGGTTCCGACGGAATTATTTTCAAATCTTTTTTGACATTTCTTAATCCTTTAGCACTGCGTACATTAATGGTCTCGTTTTTCCCTTACACACGTCCATCATATGTACTTAGTAATTATACGTTTGCCTTATATAAATATCCGCTCGATGTCAATTTATAATTCTACACTTCATCTGCTTTATTATATTACACTGGTGGGGGCGCTGCGTACTCAGTACGAACCTGGTCCGCAGGAAGACATCCCAACTCTGCTAACAAATGATGTTTTAACGTTATCTCATGTTAGATAAATTAATAATTCTGGCGTAAATTTGATAAGGTACATATATGTACGTTCTAATAGTCGGTTAATTCGTGTAGTCGATGTAATTTTGGGATAGAACTCGTTTAATTTCATCGTATTATTATAGATTGCGTTTGTTTTAGTATGCCATGAATGGTCATAAAGTCTTGATTACTAATCCGGAAATAGTACCGCAAGTTGTCATTGATTTTCTAAAAGAGAGGTATGTTATTATTGCTTTGATATGTATATCATAAAGTATAATGGGCAATTGATTATTTTAACACAAATATCGTATAATATTGCGCAATATTTGAAAACTAATAGAGTAACTGATATTTTATAAGCACCAACTTTATGTTTTCTTAATTTCTATTCTTGCACTTTAGTAATGTTTGATAGTACTGTAAAAATGGTTTTTAAATTTGATTCTCTGCGAAAAACTTAGTTTACGCCGTTCGCATTTTGATGGGGGATCTTTTTCGGGCGTGATACGATGAATATGCCCAATATATAGAGAAAACGTAGAGGAGTTGCTTTGTCAATTGTAAAAGTGCATAGAATATGGTAGAAATTACTTTGAAGGATTCTATTGTAAAACTTTTTGATCAACTGTTGGTTGCAGTCTTTCTGTAACTCGATAAAATTCTAATTTTTCGTCTTCAATATCCCAACTTTTCCTTAAATAATACAAAAGAAAGGGAGGTATGTTTGTTATTATTGCTTTGATGTGTACATCATAAAGTATAATGGACAATTGATTATTTATTTTAACACAAATATCGTGTAATATTGCGCAATATTTGCAAACTAATAGAAAAACTGATATTTTATAAGCACCAACTTTATATTTACTTAATTTTTATTAGGTTCTCACTTTATTCTTTTTTAAGGTGCACTCTTATAGCGAACCATGAATATCCAACCAGAGAGGTAATCCTTGCGAAATGTGAAGGCACGGATGCACTCTTTTGGTGCAGTAAATTTCGACTCGACGAGGAAGTTTTAGATAGGGCAGGTAGATACAGGGATTAACATGGGGTTCAAAATAAACGCCGTAAAAACTAAATTTAAAATTTTAGGAATATTTTAAATTATTATTTTATTTTTGCCACTTTTGTTGTACCGTCATGTTATAATAACCTACGGAAGAATAATACTTTGATGAGACTACAGGTCGCGTAATGAGCATTTATTTAAACGTGTTTCAATCAAGATTTCTCACACAATAAAATTATTCACATTTTCTCTTTGAGTATAAGCTTTCTTGGTTGTTTTCCATTCAAAAAGAAAACTTTGGCGTTAAGCTGTTGTATATTTCTTGATGTTTTGTTGATCAAATATGTTGCCAGATTCACCAAAAGTTTCCTGATAAATAATTGTGATGTTTTCGGCACCTCGCTATCCACCTGCGCGATGTGTTCATTGATCCAAATCCATTACAGTTTCCATGACATAAACATAACTTTACGAATTGTAGGGAGTAAAAGAGATATATGGATACGGACCAACTTCCACCTTCCGTGTGGAGAGGTCGACTGAATAAAAAAAAACAAGAAACTGGTTGTCAATTTAACAAAAAAAAACGCCAAAAACCAGTCGTTAATTAAACAAAAAACTTAGCCAAACTATCTTGACAAAAACAAACTATTTCGACAAAAACAAACGAAAAAAAAACGAGATAGCCATGTATAAAATACGGGCCAATTCAATAAGAAAGAAAATTGCCTAGCTTAATTTTTTTATTTTGGTTTATTTTGGATTGGGTTTCTTTTGTTGTATTGGCTGGATTAGTTCGTTTCCATCAGATTGAGTTAACTCGGCTTTTTTATTGGGTTCGTCCGGTTTTTTTTTACTCGGCCGACCTATTTTTTACGTTTTTTATTGTGTTGATGACTCGTTTTGTGTGCTTCTTTTGCAGGGTTGATCTCTTCACATATAACATAGAGGAGGAGGGTCCCCTTATCGATATTTTACTTCTACTACCTAACCGAAACAACCAATAAGAAGAGAATAAGATGGCAATGTACAAATTACGGGCCAATCCAATGTGAAAACAAATTGGCTATCTTGATTTTGTTTGATCGGTTGCTGCATTTTTATGGGACAGAACCGGGCTGAGTTCTTGTCTTGTTTTTGTTAGATGGACCGACCAGGGTCAGTTTACTTGTGTCAGATCGAGTAGACTCGGTTTCTTATTGAGTTGGCCCGTTTAGATATTTTTTGTTGGGTTTACGACCTTTTTTTTAAATTAAACTCTTCACTCAGGGTGTATTTGCTGTCTCGTATTAGTAAATCTTTTCCACTGTAGCGGATACGCTCTTATATAACAAGGAGCAAAGTATATTCCTGTCAGTCTTTTGAACTTTTGAATAATCTGGCAGCATCGTCCATGCAAAACAAAGACATACACTTCTGTCATATCTAAATCCAATAAAATATTCTTCAAAATGAATTCCTTCAAATATTTTATGGACAGAATTTTCTTTTAAAAATTTGATTATTTCAAATGTTTTGCATTGATTTGTATATTTAAGGTCCTCAAATGAAGGTAGTTAGCACTATGTCAGCGGGGTTGGACCACGTCGACGTACAACTTTTAAAGTCCAGAGGCATAAAATTAGGTTTTACACCTGTTCAAGCTCTAAAAGAAGCTGTAGCCGACGTCGCTGTTCTCTTGGCATTAGCAGCCGCCAGACGAATTCACGAAGGGCGCTTTGCAATAGAACAGTGAAGTTTATCCGAATTATATTATCGTCAATCTTGTTAGATGAGTAATTTTCAGGGGTACTTGGAGGTACGGTGTCGGATGGCAATTGGGTCGTGATATAGCCGGTTCGATTGTAGGAATTGTAGGTTTGGGAAGAATCGGTCAAGCAATCGTTAGAAAATTGAGCGTTTTTGGTGTTTCCAAGTTTTTATACTCCGGTCATAAAGAGAAAGAGGAAGGCAGACAACTGAATTCGATTTTCGTGACGTTTGATGAGTTATTGAAAGAAAGCGATTTTGTTATTATTTGTTGTCCTTTATCGGAGGAAACGAAGGGTATTTTTAATAAAAACACCTTTGATAGAATGAAAAAAACAGCGATTCTGGTTAATATTGCCAGGGGAGAAGTTGTAGTGCAAGAGGACTTGGTCGAGGCACTACAAGCGAATAGAATTTTCGCCGCAGGTTTGGACGTGATGACACCAGAACCCCTACCCAAGGATCATATTTTATTAAAGTTGCCCAATTGTGGTGAGTATTTTCCGTTCGGTGTATCTTCGTAATTTAATTTCGAAAATCATTGATTGTTATCCAAAGCTTAAGCTTCGTTGCATATAATTATGTTCTTTTACGAAGCTAAACTTCTAATTTGAACAGCGTTGTACATAGCTTATGCGATGCAGAAATTTTTGGAAAATTTTCTGTTCGTTTTCTGCGTGTCGAATCCACGATCTCATACTCCCTGGGAATGTGCCATCACCATTAGACTACGGAGATGGCGAATTCGAGTCCTTCTAATGTGCCATAAATTGCATTATGAAAACAGTTATTAAATCAAGAGGTAGTTTATTAATGGCATACAATTATGCGCTTTTACGATGTTAAACTGAAAAATTTAAATTCAGTTTGGCATCGTAAAAACGCATAATCGTATGCAATTAATAACCTACTATTATTAACTCTTTTAGATTACTTTCGTGGCCTTATTTGAAATCCATAGTAAACGCAAACAAGCCAAAAACGCTCGAAGTATTAAGATTGAACATCTAACGCTACATTTATATTATTAGACCAACGTTATTGGGCAGCAAATTGTATTCATCTAATCGAAAAGGCGTTTGCTACTATGAATGCGGTGGGAGCAGAGCTTTGCTTTCATTGACAGATTTTAGTATACTTTCACAAATCACAGTATATATATATATATATATATATATATATATAGTGATGATATATATATATATATACTGTGATTTGTGAAAGTATACTAAAATCTGTCAATGAAAGCAAAGCGCTGCTTTATATATATAGATGTATACGTTACGTGTGCAATAGAAGATCGCCAGAGCTACTTGAGCGAGTTCGCGAGAAGTCAAGTCGCCGGTATGTATTTAGTGAATATATCCTTCAGAGATGTCGCATATCGTATGGAATGATCACTGAGTAGTATCCAGCGGGCATGGCGAGCGTGTAATGTCGAGGGACTAAAGAATGCACGAGCTCAAATTCATGCACGCCAGCATATAATCTAGGTGGACACCTTAATGATAAGACCAAAAGATAATGTTTTAAAATAATATGAAAAGTTTGCTCGTGTCTGATAGAGTTTTTACATTATTTCAACTTAGGAAATATAAATAAATAACTTGAACAACCTTTAATAAATTAACGAAGATCTCAACGATGATAGATTTGTTCTTCATTCAACTGTTAGGCATCCGTCACGTTTATAGAACTTGTTTTTAAATGTACAGTCAAAGTCTAGGTTCGCATTTGCATATTTTCCCTAGTTCGGATAGTTTCATTTCTCGTCGATAGATGGAAGTATAGTTGCTGTTCGCTGAACAACTTTTAATTAAAATTTTTCAAAAATTTTAGGAAGTTATCTTTACTTTAACATATCTAGAAACGTATTTTTTCTGACTCTAGTCTAAATTTTTAGTTTTTTTTTTGTTACGTAATTTAGTCAATTTTACAATTGGAATGAATGAAGAATGAAAAACGAATTTCGATTAAACCGAATAGATTTACATATAGCGAATGAATTTACAGAAGTCCAGCAAAATTCATACTTCCTCCGCATCTTTCTTTTCAGTATTATCCTAATATTTTTATTAAATATAATTCTTCGATTTAAAATAGTGTTATTTACAGTACTGCTGCCGCATATTGGAAGTGCTACATACAATACCAGAGTAGCAATGACACAATTGACAGCACAGAACATACTAATGGGTCTCCAAGGTTTACCAATGCCTTCGCCAGCTTATTAGTATTATTATTCATTATAAAAATTATTTATTTATTACTAACAAAGATAAGAACTGCTAAATGCTGTGAGTAGAACTTCAGGTTAAAACAATAAAAAAAAAAAATTGAGCAATGTCAATTTATTACCAACAAAAGAAAGGTGTAAAAATCCCTTATGTTTACATTATTTACAATCGTAACATACCTCAGTTAACTTCTATTCCCTTCCTAAAAATATTAACTTTATTACACACTTCGAACATAAAAAGAATTTTTTCATTTCCACGATACAAAATTCACACTTCACGTGTCCCTATTTCATTCTTCCCATTCGATATTCATTCTTAATGCGTTTAATAATAAACATTTATTTTTATCATTTACATCGTTAGCCTAGCATAGTCCACTTTTAAACTCTAGGAAAGTATGTTCCGTCACAGAAACGATCACGTTTTTCTTTTCTCTTCGTCTATGCTTCCAAAAGCAGACTGAAACTCCCGATGCGAGGGCGATAAGGGTCACAATGACAGCCAAGAAAACTGAGGCCGTTAGAAGATTGTTTGGAAAACCGCCTGGTATGGAACAGTTGCCTTCCTCTTCGTCGTTGCCCGAAGGGCAATGTCTAAGGCCATCGCACCATAGCTCTGGGCTTATGCAGGCACCTAATTCTGGACAGCTGAAAAAATAAATAAACTAAGTTTATCGGATATTTTCTAAGTTTTATCTTCTACGTTTTAGTTTCGTTTCTGAATTTTCAAATACTTACGAGTTATAATCGTAATAATATTGTTGGACTATAGTTTTTAATCAGAAATTTAACGTTTTATTTAACTAAGAGAGGGAAAAAAGAAAGGATAGAAAACGAATTTACCTAAGGTAGCTGTTTGCATTACGAAACTTTTTTTTGTCGATCGTATATTACTTTTCTATGAAGTCAAACAGGCGTGAGTTATTGACAGGACTCCCGTCGGCAACAGATGGTTTCTATTTTCCGAATTATATATGCTTTCATAGATATCTAATTCATGATTATACACATTCTTAACTAAACGTAAACAATCCGCGGTTAGGTTATAATTATTCTCTAGCACATACTTTGCTAAAGTAGAGGATAAGTGCAGTAGTTAAGACAAGTGTTTAATAAAAGACTGGAATACAATTTAAATTATGCAAAAACGAATCTACAGCGTGTGTTTGGCTTTTGACAGTGAAAGTTTGGTACGAACTTTGTTTCTGTGCGGGTTTTGTCGTCTATCCAGTTGCGACACTGTGATTACTTCCCCAATATGGGGTTTCGCAGCCAATTGTCATCTGAACAAACTTCAGGTGATACAAAATAAAATCCTCCGAATTATGACAGAAGCTCCTTGGTTCAAGAGGAACTCGGTCATACACCGAGATCTGCAGTCCCCACGATTCTAGAATATATACAAGAAATGGTGGCGAATTACTATTCAAATCTCCCACCTCACGAAAACCAGCTCATTGCAGGTATCGAAATGAACAAGCATTCAGACCTTCATAAACGATTCCAGTCAGTGTTACTTCGGTAACTAACTAAAATTTCCCAGTTAATTTTCGCCGAAAACTAACAAAAACTGCATTACCGATATTCACTAATTATAATAATTAGTCTGGTTCACAAAACCCTTGAAGATGACGGAGTAAAGAACAAAGTTCAGCTCCACTACAACTTGGAAAAGAAGAAGACTGTGATTACTTATTTGCTGATGATGACAATTTAGTTGTCATAACACGTATATAGAATACGATAATAATTGTGGAAAGGGATTTTATTAACCTTCATTGATTAATTTTGATGACAAGTGGTGAAATTTGAACAGCCCCTACTTTGTATTCCCATATATGGGATAGTCTTACAATTTAAAAAGATTAGTTGATGTTACAGCACGTAAGGTGGTGGAAGAAGAAATTATTCTTCGTCAGTAATGGTTCCGAGCAACTTTTCAAGTGTAGAAAAAAAAAGAATTTTGTTCTAGACTTTTGCCGCCCACTGTATAGTTTTAATTTAAACAGAAATATGAAATATTTGAAAATACAGATGCGAAATATGAACGTAATTAATCTTGCGACGCGATTATTAAATATTCCCTTACCTGTGGGGACAATTGGGCGGACTGATCATCAATAAAGACCTGGGTAGTGTCAGAGCAGGATTCTTAGACACCTCCATCCACGTAACGACGAAATTTCCGGGCTCATGCTGTAGGAATTCAATAATAAAACTTCTCGAATTCTTAATTTGCACGTTTCTATACGAGAAAATGCCCCAACCTTCGCTGAATAATTCGACCACATCGTCCGCACTCCTAGCACTGGGACATATTATGTGCAAATTCTCAGTCTTTCCCACCGAATACACCAATATTCGATTCCTGGTTGGACATTCCGATCCGTTTTTCATCTCCCCGCCGCGTATTTTCAAGTACAAGAAGTTATTGAACGGGTTTTCCGGTTCTATTAACCACGGTTGTTGAGTACAGTAAATAGTGGTATGATTCAGGGAGTGTTCGCTGTGTTTCTGATTGTTCCTTAAAGTTATTTCGCCGCTGGAACCTTTCAGGCGACGTGTTTTCCACGGATTTAGGCAGCTGTTGTCGGTTTGCGGTAGGAACTCGAACGTTCCGTCGAAGTAATATACGTTGTAATCTTCCGTTACGTTCATGTTGGTGACTAGGAATTTTACAACGACTTTCCGTGCGGTTTTTGTGATAACGGTGAGGGGTTGCGATATGTCGCTGCATATACAGTCCCTGAGAATTTCAACACCTTGCCAGGGGTATTCGAAAATTCTTATTTGGGCTATGCCTCTGCTATTGCTTTTATAATAACACCTCCATCGATGACTTTCCTTGTCGAATCTGGTCTTGCAATTTTTATTACCCAAACCGACTCTTAAGAAATTCAATTCCAATTTTTGCTTGTCTTCCGATTCGAATTGATAGGCACAATTTAGATTTTGCTGTCCACCTCTGCCGTACAAAAAAGTAATTCTCGGTGAATAAAATTTCCCCGAATTGGATTTAAAAATTCTATCGCAAGGATTCATGGTTGATTGAAGGCCTTCCTGGGAAAAGTCCACGAATTCGTACCTCAAAACGAACTGAACCGGATACATAACGTTTCCATACTTTATAGATTGTGCTATGGTCAAATCCGGACCCGTAGAAACGTAGCTTTCGGATAAGTCGCACGGTCTAGTCTTCCTGGAGGAATTACTTAGTAACGAGTGGTCGCACAATTTCGGTTTATCTTCTCTGCAAAACTGTCCCATTAAAGGTACATTGGTTTTTGATTTTATATCGCCGTCCCAAAGCTGTAGCTGGACGTCGCACTCGGCACTGTCAAATTCAACCATTCTATCGTTGGTGACGTGGTATTTAATGAAGGAAATCCAGACTACCTCTTGGGGATGGCCGCGAAAATGGTAGTGGCAGGTCGTGTTGGGTGGAAGTGAATGGAGGGGACTCTCCAAGAAGCCGGTGGTGTTATCGAAGGTCGTCAAGACGAATTCGCATTTCTTGCCGTGTTCGATGTATGTGGGAGATTCTTTGTTGACTAGAAATACCTAAAATTTAAATTGTGATAGTTACTTGAATGGAAACTATGATAATATTGCTTAAAATTTTCTGTTAAACAGATGGGTGTTTTGACTATTTACACCATCGAAATGTACAGTTCGAATTATGAATATATTTACAAGAAAAAATCTAAACAATCGTTCTACTATAGGATTACATTGTTTATCTGTCTCGTTGATAATTTTCAGAGTTTTATCCTACTTGAAACACTATGCATAAATTATGATAATACGCAGTCTGCCGCAGAGAAAACCGAGCTTTTTTAAAATAGTAATTCTTAGTGGCGCCATCTATTAAAAAAACTATGCATCGGTAAGGTAGAACTTTCACCAATGTTATGTCAAAATATATATGAATAACATTCGCATCGTTAAAAACAGAGAAATTGTGTAATAGTATGTATTACGAATTATTATTAAGAAATTTTAAACAAAGAGCAAATATTAAGTTTTGTTTTAAACTCGGTAAATCGTTTACTGAAACGTTTAATTTGATGAAATAAGTGTATAGTGATGCGTGTTTATCATATTTAATTTAATCAAAATATCAACAGTACAGAGTCACATAAATCATCGAAAATACTTGGAAAAGCGAACATAAAGGCTGTTTCAAATTACGCGGTTTTTTTAAGAATAAATAAAATATAGATGGCGCACTGAATTTGTCTAGGTATGTGGGCATTTAAAAAGTGTGATGTATGACATTTACAAAAATGGCTTCGAACACGATATAACAACGCATTCAAATTGTTGAATTATTTTACGAAAATAAGCGTTCTGTGTAAAGAGTTTTTAGAAAATTACGTGAATTTTATGGTTTACATAATCGTCCATCTGAAAGCACTATTGGTCGAATTTTTAAAAAATTTCAAGAGACCGGTTCCGTGGAAGATCAAAAAAGTGAAAAACACAGTCGTAGTCGTCGTTCACAAGAAAATATTGGTTTGGTTCGTGGAAGGGTTGCTGAAGATCCTGAAATGTTCATTAGACGAAGTTCACAACTTGGACTTAGTGGATTAACAACATGGCGTATTTTACACAAGGATTTAGCTCTGAAGGCATATAAGGTATGATTTATTATTTATTATTAGTTATTTGTACCTTATATGCCTTCAGAGCTAAATCTTTGTGTAAAATACGCCATGTTGTTGATCCACCCAGCCCAAGTTGTTGTGAACATCATCTAATGGACATTTCAGGATCTTCAGCAACACTTTCAAGAACCAAACCAATATTTTCTTGTGAACGACCACTACGACTGTAATTTTCACTTTTTTGATATTCCACGGAACCGGTTTCTTGAAATTTTTTAATAATTCGATCAGTAGTGCTTTCGGATGGACGATTACGTAAACCATAAAATTCACCTAATTTTCTAAAAACTCTTTTCACAGAACGCTGATTTTCATAAAATAATTCAACAATTTGAACGCGTCGTTGTACCGTGTACGAAGTCATTTTTATAAATGTCATACATCACACTTTATAAATGCCCACGTACCCAGACAAATTCAGTGCGCCATCTATATTTTATTTATTCTTAAAGAAAAACACGCAATTTGAAACAGCCTTTATATGAGGTTATTAATTATCCCAGAGAGTGCAATGCGCATTATAAGTCTATGTAAAATGATTATAAACTTTGTACAAGGAGCAAGTAGTAAATAAATTGATAATTATTTTCAATCGTGTTTTTAAAAATATTCAAATGTTTGATAGAATCACTTTCTCGATAGATTTGTAGGCACCATCGAAAATCGATAATCTAGCGAGAAAATAAATTAATGAGACAACATTTGCTTTTGTTGGTCGTGCATCAGATATCAAAGCACAACTAATTACTAAAAAGCGAAGCGCGTTCAACAAAAAATGAAATAAAATTCACTCCTGTCAACTCGCATATTCAATTCTTAACAAACGTAGTAATATTAACTACCTACCGTAGTATTGTATTTGCCAGGATAAGCGTCTTACTTTTAAATATACTTTACTGTATCTGGACCTCCAACCCTGTCATGAGGTAATAAATAATGTCGATACACTTCCAACCTTTCTTTTATATTTTACACGGAAAACTAACGTACTTTAAGTGCATTCTAAGTGAGAAAATAAAACGAATAGAAGTACACTGCATGGACGATTTCCTGTTCTATATTACGGGATCTTTATACTCTCTTTCGGGTACGTAATCATATTAAAACATTTTAATGTTGAAATTGATTAATTTTAAAGTAAAAAAATTTATTATGTTCGAGGATGAGCTATAGTTGAAACAACTGTATTCATATGGCATCCATATTACCTGCTGCGATTTTGACAAATCTTATACAGGATGTTTATAAAGTAATTCCGGTCATTACCAGTTTTTTCGTAAGTATTGGCTATTTGATTCTATACATCTTGCCTATCTTTCAGGCAATTTGTGGATGTCATTCCAAAAAAACTATTTGTTTTTTGAGCAATTTCCTAACTTCTTCGAAATTGGCGAAGTGCTGCTCTGCAAACGAGTGTCTCATTGGTGCCCAAAGGTGATGGGGCCAAGGTCTGGAGAGTACGGTGGGTACAATATCATGTTCCATCTAAGTGCTTTCAACACTTCTTTGACTGGTTTTGCTGCATGAGACGGCACGTTATTGTGCTGTAAAATCACTTTACTGTGTCTTCGGGCCCATTCTGAACGTTTTTCTATCAATGCATGGTTAAAATTGACAATTTGTTGTCGGTAGCGAACAGTATTAACTGTTTCACCAGATTTCAACAGTTCGTAATACACCACACCACTCTGGTCCTACGAAACACAGAGCATTGTCTTGCGACCAAAACGATTTGGAATCGATGGGGCGGCTTCGTCAGGTGATGATTTTTTGCGCTTAGGGTTTTCGAAATAAATTCATTTTTCGTCGCCCGTCACTATTCGATGCAGAAATGATTTCCGATCATACCTTTGAAGCAGCATTTTTCGATTTTATATTTGACTCTCATTCAGTTGATGTGGCACCCATTTTCCCATCTTTTGGATTTTTCCTATTGTTCGTAATCAGTCGCTAATCATATCTTAGACCACATTTAACGCTTGTATCAATTGTTTTTGAGTTTGGGTTGAGTCTTCATCCAATAACTCCTGCAGTTTCGCATCTTCAGACTTTTTCGGTCTACCAGAATGTTCTTTGTCTTGCACATCGAAATCACCACTTTTGAATTATCGAAACCACGCCTTATATGTTTTCTTTTCTACCAGCAAATGATGACTTCCAGCGTCTTTTTTCTTTTGATTAAATAAGAAAAGGAATGCGGTGCCGCAAATTCACTTTTTCAGGCACGAAACTCGACATTTTCAAAGAGGTATAAATCTATGACGCTGTTGCTTTCACAAAATATAACATATATGCATATGCATACTTAAGTCTAGCGACATCTGTTAGGAAAACCGGTAATGACTTTCCGGTTCGCCTGGTATATGAACAGCATGTATGGGATTTTGTAAAAATAAAAGCGTCAGGGTAAAGCGTTCTTCTACTTATGCTGCAAATATCATTTTCTGTACCAAAATGTCTACTAAAACATAATAATCGTGACGTTGAAAAACCAAATATTTTCAAAAAAATTCAAATATCTAAAACGCCGCAGATAGCACGAAAATATGTTCTTTGAATGGGCCCATATGCTTTCTCCTACATTTTACAGGAGATAAAACGTAGCCAGTACTCCCAATACGTCTAACAAACCGTTTCAATCAATCACGATGTATAATTTAACACCTTTCCAAAGTAGTCCCAGCTGTAAAATATCTTTTAAAGTTTTAAATACGATTTGAATAAAAGAAAAAACGTGGTAAAGCAATCTATAAGTTCCCATTTTATTTATGGAACAGGAAAAAGAACGACTCGAATGTTCCGCATAATATTTTTAAAACAATTTTCATTCTGTGGGAAAGACATCCGCGTCTCTTTTTAACCTCGTCCCGAAATACAATTACATTAAGCGAGCGGGTTTGTCCGGCGACAGTTCCGTAGTAGAAATTAAAATCGTAAATATTTAAAAATTAAGTTTAGATGTTGACGCAAACTGCATTCATTATTCCGCTTTTCACTTCCTTTCCGCGTTTGAGCGGCGTTCCAGAAAAGAAATTAAATTTGGCTCCGCATAGAATGTCAGAGGTCGAGTTTTTCTTCGTCAGATCGAACGTAAACAACTAGGAACTAACGTTTGGCAAACTTCTAAGGGCAATGTATTGCCTGCGAGTCCGTTAGCTACATTTTCCATTGCACACTACGTACAGGAGAATCGTATAATGCCGTTCTATACGTTATTTTTTGCAGTTTGAGTCTGACACTATTCCACAAACTAAAGGGTGTTTTAAATTTTGCGGTCTTTTTAAAGAATAAATAAAACAGATAATTTGCATTCGCTTTCAAAAACTTTTTATTGGTAATTGAAGTATCAGTTATGACATTTATATGTGAAAAATAATATCGGCCAAATGGCCTCCTCTTGCAGCTCTGCAGACGTCCACTCTTTGTTAAAATTTTCAATGACATTTCGACATAATTGAAGCTCTATCTCACCAATGACACGAATAATTGCATCTGGGTTTTCCGATGAGGCACATTTTGAACTTGGTCCACGAATTATTCATGAGAAACCTCTGCATCCTAAACGAGTTACTGTTTGGTGTGCATTATGGTCAGGTGGTGTAATTGGACCTTACTTCTTTAAAAATGCTGCTAATGAAGCTGTAACTGTCACTGGTCATCGATATCGTTGAATGAATTTTTGTGGTCCGAATTAATGAATATTGATCTAGAGGATACGTGGTTTCAACAGGATGGCGTTACACCTCACTTTGCATACCAATCAATTGATTTATTGAGAGAAAAATTTCCTGGACGTGTAATCTCAAGAAACAGCGATGTTAATTGGCCAGCAAGATCATGTGATTTGACACCGTTAAACTATTTTCTTTGGGTTTATGTGAAAAGTGGGGTTTATAAAAACAATCTATTGGGTTGGCAACTAAGTACTTTCGGTTTTGTAGTATAAAATAAAACACTTTTTTTTTAAACAAAGAATAGTTTTTAATCAATTATGTATTTTCCATTTTGCTCAATGACCTTTTGCCATCTTTCTTTCAGCTGCATGATTCTGCGCTCATAAAATTTCTGGTTCTTATCAGCAAAAAAGTGAACCAGGTGCGAGTGAAGGTCATCGTCATTTGTGAAAGTTTTACCATTCAAATAATTCTGCAAACTGCGAAATAAATAGTAATCAGATGGTGCTAGATGAGGGCTGTGTGGGGGATGTGGCATCACTTCCCAGCCAAGCTGCAATAGTTTCCCACGAGTTGCCAAAGATGTGTGAGGAATTGCATTATCTTGGTGGAAAACTACACTTTTCCGATTTGACAATTCTGGCCGTTTTTCTTTGATTGCTTCATTCAGTTTTAATAATTGTTGACAGTAAACATCAGAATTGATCGTTTGGTTCCTTGGAAGCAGCTCATAAAACACAACACCTTTGTAATCCCACTAAACTGACAGCATGATCTTTTTTGGATGCAATTCAGCTTTCGATGTGGTTTGAGCTGGTTTATTGTATTTGCTCCATGATCGTTTTCGAACTATGTTACTGTACAGGACCCATTTTTCATCACCAGTGATGATTCTTTTTAAGAACATGTTGGTTTCATTTCGTCTAAGGTGCATATCGCAAAAGTTGATTCTTTGTGTTAAATGATTTTCTTTCAATTCGTGAGGTACCCAAATATCAAGCTTCTTAACTAGCCCAAGACATTTTAAATGTTTTTCAATTGTTGTGTGCGATACATATAGCATCTCCGCAACCTTTCGAGCAGTTATATGACGATCCTCTTCAATTATGGCTTTGATTTGGTCATCATCAACTTCAGTAGGCCGACCAGAACGTTGCTCAACTTTGAGGGAAAAATCTCCAGAACGGAATTTTTTATACTAATTCTGACATGCGCGCTCTGTTAAGTAATTAGCACCATAAACTTCACATATCTTTTTGTGAGCCGCAGCAGCTTTCTTTCCTTTACGGAAATAAAATAGTAAAATATGTCGAAAATGTTCGTTTCTGCACTCCATTTAAAATTAACCCACAACTAATAGCTTTAATAAAAATCACGCACTACTTGCTTCTGAAGTTACGTCAATGTGACTAGTATCACGCGACAAACGGTAAAGTACAGCACTAACATACGTTATACAAAAAATAAAGCAACGCTTTCTATCAGTAAAAACCGAAAGTACTTAGTTGCCAACCCAATACAATCAATTCCTGCTTTGGGCGATGAAATTATTCGTGTCATTGGTGAGATAGAGCCTCAATTATGTCGAAATGTCATTGAAAATTTTAACAAAAGAGTGGACGTCTGTGGAGCTGCAAGAGGGGGTCGTTTGGCAGATATTATTTTACGCATATAAATGTCATAACTCATACTTCAATTACCAATAAAAAGTTTTTGAAAGCGAATGCAAATTATGTGTTTTATTTATTCTTTAAAAAAAACCGCGAAATTTGAAACACCTTTAGATATACCATATTTGTCTGCAAGTGGTATAGATTTCGTAAAGGACCATATTATTTATATTTAAACGCAATTATATTATTTTTTAGAAAAGTTTAGTAAATTTCACGAGCTATCCGAACTAATATGGACAGAAGTGTACGCACAGGCGCGAAATAAATATTTTATGAAACCGAACTGTGTTTTTTATTTGTATTTATTAATGAAAGTCCCCGTATCCCCGGACTATTGCAAAAAATCCGTAGGCATGCTACTTTTCCTCATATCCCTTTCAAAATCAATAAAAAGCGTTCGCTTTTAATAACACATACGAGGAGTTCCGTCCTCAACAAAAAAAGGCAATAATAAATTAACGAAATCAATCAGCAGTAATGTGTTCTTTTTCGTATTGACTCCGGCGAACAGGCGAGTTACTTAATTGACGACCTGATTCACATCGAACCGACGTTCGGTCGGGGCTTACATACATACATACGTACATACCTGCACTTCGAGTTCGAAGCCGGGCAAATAGGAAAGCGGCAACGGATGGAATGGATTTCCGTACGGCGATGTGTGGAATTTCACCAGCAGCTCTGGACCGCTCGAAACTATTTCGGGAACGGTCTCCCCGCTGCACAGGTGCGCCAACATAGGGGCTTTATCGTCTAGACCGTCCATTATTTCCAAGTAATCCTGCATCACGTTGCACTGATCCCATATCCTGTACGGGGGGGAAAAAGAAAAGAAAAAAAAACCGAGATCAGATAAATGACGTCATGTTATACATAATAGAGAGAGATGTATTAGATGTCATGTAAGTCACTCGATCAGTCTACCAATTTTCTATCTCCCGATGTAATCAGTTTCCCAAATAGAAAGTATGTTATATAGAATATCCGGACTATTTTGGTATTTCCAGAAAGCCACGGCGAAGTCATTTCTTTTTGACAGTTTATCGGTTTGTATTATTGTATAATTTTATTATTTATGATATTTTATTATATATTTAATTACATTTCGAACTTAAAAAACGAAATCTACACACGTTATGCAGAAAATTGCCTATACCTTGTCTCAGACTAAGAAGAAGTGATTCAAATATCCCGCTAAAACGCGGAACACAGCTTAAAAATGTAACTTGCCATAAAAATGAATCATAAACAGTTGTGAACGTAGAAGTTTGTCAACAATATTAATCTTTTTCTTTGTTATATAAAAATAAATGAAAAAGAATTCATTTCAATGGAAGTATGTTATGATTGTACAATCGTTACTTTTTGGATTAATATGTACGACCTATCCAAAATTAAGACTAAATATTATTAAAATAAATATTTCATAATATATATACTACTGTGGGCAAAAAATAGTAAGATTTTGTTCATAATTTTTAAATTCTTAATTTATTCTTCCAAATCTATTTTGACCCCCTCAAAGTAATCCCCCCTGGCCCCAATACACTTGTGCCAACGTTTCTTCCAATTCTCGAAACAGTTGTTAAAGTCAATTTCAGGAATAGCCTTCAATGCGCGTAGCGATTCACGTTTAATGTCTTCAATTGACTCAAAACGGTTTCCCCGAAGCGGTCGTTTGAGTTTACTGAATAGCCAGACGTCACACGGAGCTAAATCAGTCGAATACGGTGGTTGCGGCACGATATTGGTTGAAAATTTGGCGAAAAACTCACGAAGAATTAATGCAGTATGCGACGGTGCATTATCGTGGTGCAAAAACCAAGAGTTGTCGGCCCATAATTCTGGCCTCTTTTTACGAATAGCATTGCGCAAACGACGCATAACACTCAAATAGTATTCTTTGTTGACAGTTTGGCCGGTCGGAAGGAATTCGGAGTGCACCACACCTCGATAATCGAAGAAAACTGTCAACATAACCTTGATTTTTGACTTGCTTTGACGTGTTTTTTTGGGCTTCGGCTCACCTTTGATACGATATTCGGTCGATTGATCGTCTGTTTCCGGGTCATAAGCGTAGATCCAAGTCTCACCTCCAGTTATGATGCCCTTTCATTTTGTCTTGATAGTCGGAAAGCATTGTTTCACAGACGTCAACGCGACGCTGTTTATCAAAAAAATTGAGTGATTTTGGAACAAATCGTGCTTTCACTTTTCTTAGGTCCAAATGATCTTTCAAAATGGTTGTCACTGATCCTTCCGATATTCCAACGATGCCAGTAAGGTCTCTGACTGTTAATCGTCGATTCTCAAGCACCAATTCCTTGATTCTATTGACGTGTTGATCATCAGTTGATGTTGATGGCCGTCCTGGACGTGGTTCGTCATCAACGCGTTCTCGACCCTCTTTGCATAATTTGTACCAATCAAAGACACTTGCTCGCGACAAACAATTATCAGCGAAGGCCTTTTGCAACATTCTGAACGTTTCGACACTAGAAATTTGATTCCGTACACAAAATTTAATGGAACTTCTTTGTTGAATAATTTCACTCATTGTAAAAATCGCCGAATGCACTTTTTGTACTTCAGAAAGACAAGCGTATACTAAACACTAATGATTATTTTGATGTAACATTTGGCACAGATGTCACTGACAGTCATACCAACCTAGAAAAAAAATATTTCGACGAATAGGTTTTCGCGCGAAGTTTAAATTAAAAAGTCTTACTGTTTCTTGCCCACAGTAGTATATAATATATATACATATATATATATATTCGTAAGTCATAAATTATTGATATTCATATCAAATTTATTTGCGAAATTCAATGTAAAATGTAAACTACTGTTAAAATTTATTATAAAACTCCATCAAAAATACAACAAAGAGTATAAATATAGAAACATTAGCGGTACAACTAATCGGAATCACTTGTGCTTGACAATAAATCATTTTTACTGTCACTGTTTCCAACACAAATAATAAGTGGTTCCACAATATCATCCATTAACCCATCTAAGTTCCACATTTTTTTTTTCTACTTTAAACATATGGTTAATATAATTATTCCAATTGTCCATTGTAACATTTGTAATTGCTTCCATCAAAAGTTCTCGTACATGTGACATTTTGAATGTAGTATTTGTTGAAGGAACTTCACTTTTTATTTGTGCCCAAATCATTTCAATTGGATTGAGTTCACAATGATATGGTGGTAACGTCAATCCGGTTTTATTTGCAGCAGCTGCCATTTGATCAGTTACATATATATTATATTGTTCCTTATGAAGACGTACTAAATGCAATAATTCAGTACGTAACATTTCTGCATTATACTCAATATTTTTGGAACGTAACCAGCCTTGGATTGCAGCTTTCTTCCACGAAGAAGTTGGAAGACTTTCCATGATATGATGCATTGTTCATTAAGATAACAGCATTATTTGGCAACCTATGTAATACTTGTTCAAACCATTCCTCAAAAATAATGCATTTCATTTTTTTCTACCTTCAAAAAGCAACAGTCCATCCTCCACAAATCCCAATTCAGATCCTATGTGGAGTATTATTAATCGCCGGCCTTTACCACTAGGACTTTTTAATCCTGTGGATAATCTTTCAAAAAAGCTAGTCGTGTACTTGCTATACTTGCATCAAACTTCTTCCTTTGTGTGTTCCTCTCCATATTTCTTTCAGAAGGACCTCGGCCAGGCTATCACAGTCAACAGTGAGGGCTATAGGTCGATGATTACCAACTTCTTTTGGTTTGAATTGGATGATATGGACACCAACGACATGTGGTTTCAACAGGACGGCGCTACGTGCCACACAGCTCATGCTACATTAGACATTCTGCACGAGCGGTTTGAGGGTATAGTCGTCTCACGTGGAGGTGCAACTGACCACAGAGATCGTGCGATTTGACCCCGTTAGACTTTTTCTTGTGGGGTTTTCTTAAGTCCCAGGTCTATGCAAATAAGCCACAAACCACAGCGGCCCTCAAAGTCAACATAACCCATGCCATCGGTCAAATTCAGTCCGATTTATGCGCCAGAGTCATGGAAAATTGGACATTTCGGATGCGCGTCACCTAGCGGTCATTTACACGATGTTATATTCCATACATAATGACATTGATGGGCCTTTCAAACGAATAAAAATTTCGATGATATCTCACACATACTTTGTTTTATTTAAATTTAAAGATAGGAAGCGCTTAATGAAAGGCCCATTATAAATATTAAATAGTAGAGGCCCTAATTTGGACCCTTAGAGAACTCCGAAGTTGCATATTGCACCATCAATCGAATTTTGTTTAAATTACACCAAGCAGATTGTCTTGCAGGTTCTAGTATAGTTTTTTGATTCCCAAGTTGATGTTTTTTTTATTAGATATTTTGTGTGTATTCTTTTCCGTGTATATTATAATTTTTTTCAAAAATAATTGAAAATTCGCTTGTACTTGGGTTAGTTATGTTCCTAATTTAGTGACAATTTAATATTTCGTGTTCAATAATCGACTAAAAGGAGGTATTTCAGATAATAATGCCCTTTTTAATTATATTTTTTGACGGCGTCCTTAGTAACGATGCGCTTTAAAATTTTGACGAAGCCAATTATACAAGCAAGTTTGCAATTTCAACATCTGCATCAATTGAATCAATATAATGTTATAGCGCATCCCTAAGTGTAGCATGATTACGTGTCAGCGCTTTTAACATATTGTCAATACCGAATATACGAATTCCAATTTCGAATTATTTCAGCGAACGTAATTGAATTCACATAACGTTCGAGAACAATCCAACTAAGGGATTTATTAAATAATAATCTCTTAATCAGATTACTGGATGCAATTTATCATAGTTTAATATTGTGAAGTACACAAATCCGTGTAACGATATTAAAAAGACATGGCTGTATTTTACAAGCGAACTTCTCCATAATTGTTTTTGATATAATGCTAATTTTATGTTTCAATAATCCAGATGAAAATGTCCGCAGACTGGATATACGAGGGCAATTCGAATTCGATCTGCATATTATTTTGTTTCTGAACATAATTGAAGAGATACATCGAAGTAGGTATGTTAGCTAGCACCATAAACAACTGCAAATTGCATGTATCAATATTTACAGTTGTATTAACAATATCGTGACACAATGTGTTGTAAGGAATGCACTTTTCGTTTTGTTCATTTGTGGCGTTTAATAGCATGATTTGCCATAAAAATTTGATATTTCTGGTACGTAGAATTGCGCGATCCATACTATCTTCTTCTGGGCTTCCGCGTCACTGGTATAACTGCCGACGTTTCGTACCCACTTGTACGGGACATTTTCAGAGCTCAATTACTGCTACTGTTTGTTGCTCTGAAAATAAAGTGGTTTTCGCTTTCTTTGGAGCTGCAGAACCACGTTCTAACCATTGTTTCGGCTGTTGTTTAGTTTCGGGTGTACTGTAGTGTATCCAAGTTTCATCACAAGTAAGAAATCGCCTACAAAAATCAATCGGATTCCGCTTATAAAGGTCCAAACACTCATTGGAAATGCGCAAACGCGTGAACTTTTGATCAGACGTAAGCAATCGCGGCACCTATCTTGCCGAAAGCGTGGAAAGGCCCAATGTTTACCATGTCTGCTATTTCTCTCACTTTGAGTCGTCGATCTTGCGTAATAATACAATATTATGGATTTTTATAATCATTTCCTTAGAAGTCACGATTTTGGGTGCTCCAGAGCGCGCTTCATCAACACAGCTTGTTCTACCACGTTTAAATTCATTTAGCTATCTACTTATTGTGGGGAATGATGGAGCAGATTCACCTAATGTTTCCCGTAACTCTTTTATTTCGGTAGCTTTCGTACCCTTAATTACAAAGTATTTAATCACCGCACGATACTCTGCGTTTTCCATTTTAGCAAAACGACGTGTTGCTTCTTTTTCAATCAGCTGTCAAAAATAAACTAATCACCGATTTATCTAAATATCGGAATGTAAACATATAAATAGGCAACCTAAATTACAGTGCATTTGTTTTACCAATTAGAGCGCCACCTATGTGTTATTCTCACTACTTGTCAAACTATCCTCGTACTTGTTTTGCCATATTATATCTCGAAGATATCCTGAGGTGGCGGCACCTTTGATTGTCTAATTTTTCACTTCAGCCTGTACGTCTCTCCAGCTTGATATGTTTACGCCCAGGTCCTTACTTACTGTATTACAGACCTTTCTATTTCGAACTCAGATCTTATAGGTTACCCAGATATGGTTAGGCATTTGGGCTTTTGTTTAGATACCTCCATGTTATACATCTTAACTGATTTGATACATTGGTGCAACATCCTCTGAAAATCAGCTAGGATTCTGTTGCCACTGTGTACTTTGTGTTTGCTATCAACACAGCGACATCTGCATAACGCACTATATTAATATTTTTATATCTCTTCATTGGTCTTATATAATCAATGATCTTATCCATGACTGCGTTGAATAGGATATTACTGTGTGTGTCACCTTGGCGGATTCCAACGTGTACGGGTATTTCATCAGTTAACTCATTTATGGTCTTAATTCGTGTCTTGGTGTTTTGATGTATGTCGCGAATTAAATTTATTAATTTCCGTTGTATATTATTTCCTATCAGTACAGATATCAGATCACCAAGCTTCACACGGTCAAAGGTTTTTGTGAAGTCGACAAAAATATGTATCACGGATTATTATAGTCAATGGATTTTTTTAAGTAATAAATTCTTAATCTTAAAAGTCCCTCACGCGTTTATTAAAGACGTTTTCATTTAAAAGTATATTTTGGTTTAACTACCATTCTCTTAAATGAAAACAAAAAATTCTACAAAAATTATATCAAATCAAGTAGACTACGACTAGTATTATTAATTTTTGAACAAGTGCTGTTCTTAAAGCGCACAAAGAAATACGGATTACCAGCATTGTGTGCTTACTTAAGTGTCTTTCCTACTTCGAGAAGATTTAGTTCTCAAAGTGCAATTCCTTATACCTCAGTTAGACCCCAGACACGTAATTAACTATAAAAGTTTTGTAACACGTCTACCGGAAGCAAAAACAAAACGATAACGGCAGCGAGTAACGACGCCATTTTATACTTTTTGTAATGTTTTATCTTTTAACGCCCGAGTGGCAAGAAGCGAACGATCACTGTTTCACTCATTTCGAATGTTGTTTGGTTATTTTGAAATTTATGCTATCGTTATTTTAATGGAAGTTGCACAGATGAAATGTTATATTCTTTTTCTTTGTGTTACGCGAAATTTTCTCTAAGTTATTTTATGTATTTTACAGTATATACGAGGGTGGGTCAATAATTAGTGAGTCTAGGCAAGGAAACGTATTTTCCTTGTAATTCATTACATTTAATCCACTGGTATTCAAGTCTTTTCATCCCTTCAGAAAAGTAACATATAAACTGTTTGAAAATGTGTTAATTTCAGTGATTCTCTCCTCGTTCCACCCCTCATCGAGGTAACTTTTCAGATTGGGACAAAAAGGCTTCTGTTTTTCAAATGAAGCCACAACTTTCTATTGTTATTCCATATTATAATTTAATGGTTAAAGTACTATACTTTTACAAAAAATTTTACATAAGCGATCATAATTCGACCAAGTGTAAGGCTGATGTTAGTTGTAAATATTCACCAAATTGAATTTCTTAAAATACCCAACTTGACACAGTTCTTCCAAGCGCGAAATTCAAATTTAAATGTTTATTACTAAATATCAATATTGGCAACTGATTTCAAAGTATTTTCAGTATTTCTTTCCATTCTGTTCTTCAAATGAAGCCACGATTTTCTATTATTTCACATTATAATTTAATGGTTAAAGTAATAGGAGTTGAAAAGTTTCCGACCTCAACGTGAAGATGGCAGCACTTATCAATAAAAGCTAGGGAATGAAGTTGTGTATCTATTGTTAGGTACTCACCAAAGTTTCAGCCATTTTAGACGCGCAGTTGTTATTTGACAGCCGTTTGAGTGTGTCGATGTGATTGTCGAGTATTGAGCTGTCATGAAATATTTGTTTTTGAAAGGCAATACGCCTACGCAAATCAAAGATTAGTTGGACTTTGTGTACGGGGACTCTGCACCGTCATTTACCACAGTGAAATTTTGGGCCAGCTGAATTTAAACGTGTCCGTAAGAGCTTGGGAGTCGATGAACGTTCGGGACGTCCAAAAACTGCAACTACTGACGATAACATCGCTAAAGTTCGCCAATTGATTCTATACGACCGTCGAATTGAAGTGAAAGAGATAGCAAAGGTTATGAATATGTTCAAATGACGTGTTTGTTACATGCTAAATCAAGATTTAGGTATGAGGAACCTGTCCGCGCGTTGGGTGCTGCATTTGCTAACGTTAGACGAAAAACGTGTTCGAATAAACATTTCCGACACTCGTTGGTGCAGTTTAGGCGCAATAAATCCGAGTTTTGGCACTTACTAATTACTGTAGATGAAACTTGGATACGTCATTATACGCCCGAAACAAAAATACAGTCAAAACAGTGAACTGCAAAGGGGGGACAGGTTCCAAAAAAAAGCGAAAACTATCTTTTCGGCTGGGAAAGTGATGGTGACTGTTTTTTGGGTTAGCCATTGAATAATCTTAATCGATTATCTTTAAAAAGAAAAACTATTACAGGAGCATACTACGCATCATTACTTGACAAGCTAAAGGCAGAAATTGTGGGAAGACGACCACATTTGCCGAAAAACAAAATCCTGTTTCACCAAGACAACGCGCCGTCTCACCCCATGGCGAAAATCCACGAATTACGGTTTGAACTGCTTGATCAACCACCTTACTCACCAGATCTAGCCCCAAGCGACTTCTTTTTGTTCCCTAATTTAAAATTTGCACTCGGAGGACGGAGATTTTCGTTAAATGAGGAGGCAATCACCTTCGCGAACAATTATTTTGCAGAGAAAAACGCCGAGCACTATTTGGACGGGTTAAAGAGATGGGAGCATCGCTGGGAGAAGTGTGTAGAGTTACAAGGAGACTATGTACAAAAATAAATATAAATTTTAAGAAAAAAATTTCTTGTATCTTTGTTAGGTTGGAAACTTTTTAGGCCACCCATGCATACTTTGACGAAAATTTTACGTAAGTGATCATAATTCGACCAAGTGTAAGGCCGATGTTGGTATAATATTTATCAAAATCAGTTTCTTAATCTACCCAACTTGACGCAGTCCTTCCAAGCGCCAAATTTAAATATTTATTACTAAATATTAATATTGACAATTGATTTCAAAGTATTTTGATTATTTCTTTCCTTTCTGCTCTTTAAACGAAGCCACGACTTTTCATTATTATTCCATATTATAATTTAATGGTTAATGTAATATACTTTCACATTTCCTTTGATGTGCAATGGCACATTAAATGTCTTTGTCACATTAAATATATTTTTAGGGTATCCCTAGGAGGTTATACATATTTTTTTTAATTTAGAAACACGAACATTTCATTTAATATATTTAGTAGAAAGGTCAAGGACTTACACGAATACACCTCACGCAGACAATATATTAATTTTGGCTTGCACGTCCCATCTGACTTCTCCCAGATATATTTATTTTCATTCCCCAAAACTAAATCTAATCTCACCTGAACACTCTGTCGCTATTATCGAACTTGGTAACGTGCTCTTTGTAGTGGTAATTAGCTTGTCGTACGGCGATCAAAGCGTGTTTCCCATTCGGTACGTTCTTCTCCCTAATTCTGTAATGGCAGGAGACGTTCCTCGGATAAATTCCCGGATAGTTCGGCGATTGAATGCGACATGGTTTACGCATACAACTCTCTAACAGGCGATCGCAGTATGTCCCACTGTGGAGTTTCCCTCTGTAGGAGCGCTGGGTGGCGTTCCCGTAACGTATGCGGGCGTCGCTCAAACGCAGGAACTTATAGGAGATTTTGAATTCGAAACTGTACCCTGCACCCTATTAAAATACTACATTCATGAAAGTCATATACAAGCCATTAAACGATATCAAGTTACCAATTATATAGTTACGTAATATGTTATATGATGCAAGCGTGTTCTCAATAATTTTAGTTGTAAAAATCTGCGAGGTCTTAAGGAAAATAATTTTATGGTTTTAGCACAAAATACACTTGTCGAATCTTTGGAATCATTTCTCGAAATTGACAGAAAACTCTTCTTTTACTAAGTTATCAAAATGTCTCAAATTTATTAAAAGCTTGTTACACAGGCTTCGTTAAACAGTCACCGAAGTATGAATTTGTCCAATTTTCCCACAATGGCTGATAAGTAATGTTGGACAAATACAGCCTCACTGCGGAGGCTGGATAGGTACGATTGTAAATAAGAAAATGATATATGTAATTAGGTATACTTTTATTTTTTACGTGTTGACGTGTCTCGACATTAAGGCTGCAGAAACGAGTGCTTTCGCAGTAGCGTACGGTTCAGTTACTATCAATATTAAAAACAATAAATGTAGTTAATCGGGTACGTAGACTTTCGCGGTCGTGGTCCATACTATCTGCTTCTGGGCTTCCGGGCTGGAACCGCGTCACTGGTATAACTGCCGACGTCTCAGTTTCAGTGCGACAGACAGTAGCAGTAGTTGAGCCCTGAAGATGGGTGCAAAACGTCGGCAGTTATACCAGTGACGCGGTTCCAGCCCGGAAGCCCAGAAACAATAAATGTAGTTATTTACTATTTTAGTTTTTTTTTTGTATTGTTGATGTAGAGTGACGTAAAAATTCGCTGTAGTATTGTGTCATTAGTATGCTTTGCGGTGCTGACTCAGTCATACTCCTACGGCGAGGTGAAAATATGTTGCTGCATTTGGAAAAGGAGCGTTCTGCGTCTAATGGTGTTCGCGAATTCAAAAAGGACGTTCGCATCATATTCGCACTCTTGGTTTTCAGTTAAACTCTTGTCTATACGCACTATAGTTTGAAAATAGGGATTCTTATTTATAATCGCCCACAATTTATCGGTTATTAATCTTACTATACCATCTGTTAGATTTCCTAACGAGGCTTTGAGGTAATATACTATATTTAGCGCTTCATGTAATGCAAGCTTGGTGTTCTCTAATTTGGAAATAGTATCTAAAAGAATTGAATAATTTTTGGAAATTTGCTCTATTGGAGTATAGATTTCGATATCTGAAGCCAGCCGCTGACTAACTGAAATTGCTTGAGCATCTTGTGGATTTAAATTTAAGATACAGGGTTTAATAATGTATAATAATTTCTCATAATATAAAACAGCTTTAAGCCACGTTCCCCATCTCGTCAATACCGGTTGTGTTGGCTGAGGAATGTCCGGACAAGCCTGTTTAAACTCACAAATGCGTTTTGGAGATTTAATAAAAACTTTTTTGGTAGAAACTATATATTGGTCTACTTCTGGATAACTGTTACTAATAAATTCAGCTACAAAATGATATGCATGAAGGAAACAGGTTACATGAAGCAATTGAGGATAAGATTGTTTTAGTAACAATTTTAACCATACTCCCATCTGTAACCAACATTACAAGTTGGGTTGCCGATATATTGAACTTCGCAAAGGTTTATTTTATAGTTTCTACTATCCTTTCCGCGTTTAACTTCTATAATATTCTACTATGTAAAAGAGGAGCCAAGGAATTTCACCGCTCTTTAAAGTGCGCACTAACACATTTAAAATACTATTCTTTCTTGCATGCGTTATTTCATCTTCCGTCAGCCACATTTTTTGATTTTTTAGCTCCGCATTTATTTGATCCGTAATCGTGTTTTTCACCCGAGGAAAATTATACTGTAATTGACCTCTTGTCTTCAACCTCCATTTCGGAACGTATTTCCCCCAAAAGTTTCAAAATTCTTCATTGTCTACAATATTTTGTGGAATATTGCACACACTTAACATAAAAATAAAGTCATAGAAATTTATAATGTGGCACATCACGTAGCGCATTTAGCCGGTGTTGTTTGCTATTAAAAGACCTGTTAATAGCAAACAACACACAAAAATACTGTACGGTAAAATGTTGATATTGCAAACAATACCTTTGATAGTAGTGTCAGAGTATTCTATTGTCGAAAATCGGTTAAGAAATCTATTAATACTCGTTGAATATAACAAAGAACGTCGTCGATTCGCCATCATCAATCTAATCCGTTATTCATAATGTAATTGATTATTTGACTCACAAATAAAAATTATTATTATTATTATTATTAATAAAATGATAAAGCGTAGAAATGGTACACCCAAACACACGCTGTGTGTGTGTTTGAGTGTTGACGGAATGATGTGCGCAATTTTTTGTGTGCGAGCAGTATTGTGAGTCCAGGTGCAACACTGATTAATTATCTACTGATGATGACAACGTAGTAGTCGAAATATGTATACATAGTATTGACATTGATTTAATAAGAGATTTTTTGCCTTTATTGCTTGAAAATAGTAACGTAATTTTATAGAAAGTAGACTAAAAATACAAACGTATTTATGTTATATATTCCGGCAAGAATAAGAAAATAAAGAAGGAGAAAAGTTTCCCTTCTAAAAATCTCTAGTATACTTATTCTTGCCAAGTATTCACCATAAAGAAAAGCACAATACATTTCAATTTGCATTAAATAAACTTTTACATCAACTCCTGCCACGTCTACTTTTCCCAATGTTCCATCAATAAGTAATAAGTAAGGTTTCTCATGGCCAGATGGTACATGTTCACTCGACAAAGAGTTTTGTAAAACTTTTCTACATCAATAAGTTATTGGCGGAACGAAATTACGAACCCAAACCAAAACTATGACCGACTAAAACGAGAGCTTTTGTATTAAAGCGAAAAAAATTAAAACTTAACTTGGTAACATCAAACGTATATCGATTGAGATTTGAAATTTAGGTAAAAAAATGACACAAGCAAAAGAATGTTCGGTCAAATTTGATACGTCATTCCACAAAAAGCGCTTTTTAGTAACTCGTTGAGGGTGAAACCAGATACAGACAGTTGGGAGTATTGAGGTATTTCATTACATAAATGGATTCCGATCGAATTTTGAACGGATGAATAATTTTTGTAATGAACACGTCAACTTTGTATTATTCAAATATTGGCGGTCAGTGAAGTACATAAGTTAGTAATTAAAACAAATACAGAATATTAATCATTTCGATGGAGAATTAGAAATGGATATGTGGATTGGGATATCAAGGGAGATACAATACGGAATTATATCACATTATATATGTATGTATGTGGCATTATCCTTTTGTCGATTAGCATTACAATCGTTAAAATGCTTTTAATTAATTAAAAATAGTAGTTGAATTTCAATTATTTAATCACATACTGAAAATATATACAGAATTTACAATGCAGCCGCCAGTCTGTGCTGTACTTACAAATAAGAAAAATAAGTGATAACAGTTTCCTAAACGATGGAAGATTGCTAATATTTGCTAATATCTTTAATGAGTGCTTTCCAAGTTCCCAAGACACGTTTTAACAATGTTTGCCATGTACGAGTGCTTTATATTACTGATCAAGATTTTATTACTTTAATAAAGGGTTTACCAATAAGGACTTGACAACTTTTTTTCGAAATAAAATGCAGACCATTTGAGATATTTCAAAAACTTTATTATCGGGTTGAAGTACAATCAAAACATTTATGAATGGAACTCGACTTCGTTCATATGGCCACCGCGGGCACGTTTGCAGCGGTCGATTCGTTGGACCCAATTTTCGATGACACGGCCACACAATTCGGCCGAAACGGCTGCTATTTCGCGTTCAATGTTGGCTCTGAGCTCTTCCAACGTTGTCGGCTTGTTGGCATAGACCAATGACTTGGCGTAGATGGACCATTTGAAGCGACGTACGTTCTCCGATTGGGCTCTGGAAAAGATGCGCCAAGATGATCAATTTCATCGCAAAATTATTTTCAGTGACGAAGCTCATTTTTGGCTCAATGGGTTCGTCAATAAGCAAAATATGCATTATTGGTCGGGTGAAAATCCACATGTGCTTCATGAAACATCACTTCATCCACAAAAAATAACTGTTTGGTGCGGTTTGCATGCCGGCGGCGTCATAGGGCCATATTTTTTCGTCGACGATAATGATCGTCAAGTTATATGGTAATGGTAATCGTTATCGTACCATGATTACCGATTATTTTTGGCCCGAATTGGAAGATATGGACTTGGACAACATGTGGTTTCAGCAGGACGGTGCCACAAGCTACACAGCACACGTTACAATCGATTTATTGAAGAGTAAGTTTGATGAGCGTGTTATCTCAAGAAATGGACCAGTCGATTGGCCGCCTCGTTCGTGCGATTTAACGCCTCTAGACTTTTTTCTTTGGGGCTACGTCAAGTTATTGGTCTATGCCAACAAGCCGACAACGTTGGAAGAGCTCAGAGCCAACATTGAACGCGAAACAGCAGTCGTTTCAGCCGAATTGTGTGTTCGAGTCATCGAAAATTGGGTCCAACGAATCGACCGCTGCAAACGTGCCCGCGGTGGCCATATGAACGAAGTCGAGTTCCATTCATAAATGTTTTGATTGTACTTCAATCCGATAATAAAGTTTTTGAAATATCTCAAATGGTCTGCATTTTATTTTGAAAAAAAGTTGTCAAGTTCTTATTGGAAAACCCTTTATATAGTTCGAATCAAATGCATATCGTGTCTTATATCGTTGCAATTTTGAAACGAGTAATTTTAAAAGAGAAAACTCAATTTAAATATAATTTTCGAACTTCTATATTCACTGGAATAAATTGATATATTCACGACGTCAAGTGGATAAGTGCATAACTTCACCATTAACATAACGATGTGGCATAAACTGGAGGAGGTCGTGAAAGGAAGTTCTTTCATCTATCCCTTTTGGGTTTTAGAAGAAAAGAAAGAAAAGATTACCATAAATACCGCACACCGAATACCGAAAACCTATAATGACATATTTAATGCACCGTGAAACACATAAAAGATCTCGAAGATTGTGTGTCGGACCCCTTGAAATTTCAATATAAAGTCCTCCGAAGTGTATTACCCGCCGCCGTTCGCACACCCGGGCGTTAATAAAATGTAATTTTTCACGAACTTTTTTCAGAGTTTTCGCTTCTTCTCTCGCACAGGAAACTAAATGTCGAATGTTATTGGAAGATACAGCCGACAATGTTGTCTTTTTTAAGTAACAGATTGCTTTCAACGTTGGAATGTTATTGCCGAAGAGGTCTGAAAAACTTTTTCTCGTCGTGTTTCTCGCCCTCGTCCTGTCAAGGCTTTTCTGTTATTCATATTCCCATGAAAGAAAGCAGAAACCGGTCGTGTCTAATTAGAAGCGAGTGTTTTTTTTCCATTCTTGTGTTTCATTTAAATTAGAGTTCTTTTTACCAATTGAAAGAGGAGAGGTTTTTGCTAGGGGTTTTAATTACGACTCAGGTTACGAGAGCCCTTTTTTTGTAATATTTCGTTTCTTTTTTTGTGTGTGTGGAAAATAAAATATATTCCTTTTTATATTTTTCAGTAAATGGACAGCTAGACTAACAAAGGAATCTCGCGAAGTGCCACTTAGTTGTTTTAAACGAAAATGGGTAGGTTTGTAGAACACTTGAAGTATTGCAAGATGCCACCGCGTGTTTATTCTTTTGTGTTAAGAACAACATTTAATAGTAACTGTTAATGAAAATTTTGGAAATTTTTGTGCTCTCAGATAGAATTGAAACTATTGGGTTGGCAACTAAGTACTTTCGGTTTTGTAGTATAAAATAAAACATTTTTTTTTTAAACAAAGAATAGTTTTTAATCAATTATATATTTTCCACTTTGCTCAATGACATTTTCCCATCTTTCTTTCAGCTGCATGATTCCGCGCTCATAAAATTTATGGTTCTTATCAGCAAAGAACTGAACCAAGTGCGAGTGAAGGTCATCGTCATTTGTGAAAGTTTTACCATTCAATGAATTCTACAAACTTCGAAATAAATGGTAATCAGATGGTGCTAGATCAAGGCTGTATGGGGGATGTGGCATCACTTCCCAGTCAAGCTCCAATAGTTTCCCACGAGTTGTCAAAGATGTGTGAGGCCTTGCATTATCTTGGTGGAAAACTACACCTTTCCGATTTGACAATTCTGGCCGTTTTCTTTGATTGCTTCATCCAGTTTTATTAATTGTTGACAGTAAACATCAGAATTGATCGTTTGGTTCCTTGGAAGCAGCTCAAAAAACACAACACCTTTGTAATCCCACCAAACGGACAGCATGATCTTTTTTGGATGCAATTCAGCTTTCGATGTGGTTTGAGCTGGTTTATCGTATTTGCGCCATGATCGTTTTCGAACTGTTACTGTACAGGACCCATTTTTCATCATCAGCGATGATTCTTTTTAAGAAAGGGTCGGTTTCATTTCGTCTAAGGTGCATATCACAAAAGTTGATTCTTTGTGTTAAATGAATTTCTTTCAATTCGTGAGGTATCCAAATATCAAGCTTCTTAACTAGCCCAAGACATTTTAAATGTTTTTCAATTGTTGTGTGCGATACATGTAGCTTCTCCGCAACGTCTCGAACAGTTATATGACGATCCTCTTCAATTATGACTTTGATTTGGTCATCATCAACTTCAGTAGGCCGACTAGAACGTTGCTCATCTTTGAGGGAAAAATCTCCAGAACGGAATTTTTTATACCAATTCTGACACGTGCGCTCTGTTAAGCAATCAGCACCATAAACTTCACATATCTTTTTGTGAGCCGCAGCAGCTTTCTTTCCTTTACGGAAATAAAATAGTAAAATATGTCGAAAATGTTCGTTTCTGCACTCCATTTAAAATTAACCCACAATTAATAGCTTTAATAAAAATCACGCACTACTTGCTTCTGAAGTTACGTCAATGTGACTAGTATCACGCGACAAACGGTAAAATACAGCACTAACATACGTTATACAAAAAATAAAGCAACGCTCTCTATCAGTAAAAACCGTACTTAGTTGTAGTACTTAGTTGCCAACCCAATAAAATTATTTGAGATAAATTTTGTTGGGTCTATGGTTATTTAAATTCTTATTTAATCATTTATTTGTTTAATTATTTAATCAAAAATGTTAAAAAGCCTTACCACCTTAATGTTGGTAGTCTATATACGTGTTTCAACAACTAAATTGTCATCATGAGCAGAGTATCAATTACAGTGTCGTATATATGGACTAGCGGTAAAGCTTAAAAAGAGAAAAATTCCGTGCACCCATTTCGCCAAAACCAAACACACACTGGTGTTTGCAAAACACCTACAAGTCAATACTTCCATGGTACGTAGACTTCCGCGGGCGTGGTCTATACTATCTTCTTCTGGGCTTTCGGGCTAGAACCGCGTCACTGGTATAACTGACGGGGTTTCGTACCTACTCGTATGGGACATCTTCAGGGCTCAACTACTGCTACTGAATCGGTTCCAGCCCGGAAGCCCAGAAGACTAATGTTATTTAAATTAATCAAAAAAGTTAAAAAAGCCTTACCACATTAATGTTCGTAATCTATATACGCATTTCGACAACTAAATTGTCATCATCAGCAGATTATCAATTACAGTGTCGTATATATGGACTAGCAGTAAAGCTTAAAAAGAGAAAAATTTCGTGCACTAATTTCGCCAAAACCAAACGCACTTTGGTGTTTGGAAAACACCTATTAGTCAATACTTCCATGGTACGTAGACTTCCGCGGTCGTGGTCCATACTACCTTCCTCTGTTCCAGCCCGGAAGCCCAGAAGAAGATAGTATCAATACTTCCATGTTTATAACTAAAATTCGCACAAACTTACGTCCCCATGAATTAAATTTTATTAAACAACATCGCAAGATACGATGGTTTTTATAAGGACATAATCATGAGATTCATTGGGAAAGCTAACTTAAAAAAATCTCCAGAAATAATTGATATGCTCACTGTTTCACCCAGTTACAAAAAATGTAAATAAGGTTTTTAAGGAACACGGATTCCAAGTTACATTTAGGTCGAGAAATATTATAAAATCTCTTAGGAAGTGCGAAAGATAAAGTCTAGGTGAATCAGAAATCCGGGATTTATGAAATAAACTGCCAAGTAATATATTGGTCAAATGAAATGCACAATAAGAACCCGGTATAAGGAATATTGTTACATGGGGCGCCGTTTGATGTTTACAACGGCTATTGTTTCGCGAGGTCTCTCTCTTTTTAGGTATTATGGTTTAAGCAAACCAATAAACAGTTTCTGGTCGCGATTTTAAGGGCGACATTATGTGCTGTATAGTTTGTTCTGTAACCTTTAATATGACATTAATTAGTAGTAAAATGCACGTTTATTTGGTCGTTGGGTAGAATTATTAAAATCGAATTTCATTACCCGTAATCGTGATGTTATAAATAGAGCGGCGACGAAAGTGGCAATACCATAGGCGGTACGGTAGAACGGGCAATTGGTGCGCAGTGAATGAGATCATTCACATCAAATACAATACGGTTCACGGTTGGTGTTTAAGTGTAAATTATAAACTACGGCGAAAGTGTCCGTAGCAGTGCCGTGTCTAGACTTATTCTTACACAATTAGTGCTTACCTAGTAATATGTAATTTCATAACCCTGGTACTGTGTTGTGGAAGTAACTGTACATCTGCATCATTGCATACGTCTCTACGGTTGCTTCTGTAAATGACGTCCTTCGCGACGAGAAAATGTTTTTGTATAGAGAAAAAGATCGTTCGGCGTCTATTGATGTAATTTTGGCAGAAAGAAGCTGTTGTTCAAAATCATTCCAGGGCTCACTATTTGCACATTTATCATAAATAGTTCGTAAAACATGCAAGTCCGGATTTTTTTTTAAAACACTTAATAATTTTTGATGAGCTCGTACACCAGCAGCGTCAGTTAAACTATGCAAATGAGCGGTCACATTTTGCACTATGCATAGTGATGCGTCTAAGGGCAGCGAATCGTTTTCGTTTTGAAGTTTTGTAATTGCTTCTACTAATGGATGGTAATAAATTTTGATATGACGGATTTAACTTTGTGAAAATTCTTATGGTAATAAAAAGCTGCATTTAGCCACGTGCCCCATCGTGTAAGAATGGGTTCCGGTGGTTCCGAAATATCTGAACAAGTTTTATGAAATTCTTTAAGTCGTTTAGGGGATTTAAGAAACACTTGTTTGGTGGATCCAATCAAATGATCAACGTTTTTATAACTACTTCTAACATTTTCAGCAACTAAATGAAGAGCATGGAGTACACAAGTTATGTGTATTAATTTAGGAAAAGTTACTTTTAGTAAACGTCCGAGTAGTAACATAGTAGCAGCACCATCTGTTACAAGCATGCAGACTTGAGTACTATGAATGTGAAATTTCTTTAAGGTGTTCATTATTATTTGCCGAATATTTGCCGCAGTACATGCTTGTATACGTTTACAGGCTAACAAATAGGGCTGTGAAAATGTGTTGGCTGATAAAATACGTACGATTACGTTTATTATACTATTTTTTTTTAAATCAGTAGTCTCATCTACAGTAATTCACACATTTTTATTATGCAATTCTCTTCTTGCTATATTTTCAAGCCTCTCTCTTAAACGCGGCAAATGTTTCTGTAAAGTTCTTCTTGCAGGTAATTTATAATTTGGCAGATATTTATTCCGGAACACTTGAAAAGGGCGTTTGCTGATTAAACGAAGCGGCAAATTACATGCAGTCAACATAAATAAAAAATCATAAAGGAATGTTGCATAAGGTATTTCATTTCTTTTGTTCAGAGTATGTATTGCACTGTTCACATGTTTTTTACAATTGTCTTTCTTCCGTATTATAAGTCGCTTATTACAAACCAAACACAATACTGCACATCCATCATACTTTAAATCGGGAAATTCTGCTATGTATTTTCTAACCGACGTAGCAAACGGCACAGACTTTCGCGACATGTTTGTGTGAAGTTATTATAAACACCAACCGTGAACCGTATTGTATTTGATGTGAATGATCTCATTCACTGCGCACCAATTGCCCGTTCTACCGTACCGCCTATGGTATTGCCACTTTCGTCGCCGCTCTAGTTATAAATCATGTCTGTGATATATTTGTGATTTCGTCTTTCTAGAGAAATTTCAATTTTACTTTTAGCTTCCGTTTATGTCTATCGATTTAATTTTCGTCTATCGATTTGTGACCACTGAATATTTGTCTCTCGTTTAACTTCTAGAATTCGTTTATCGATTTAGTTTACCGTTTTCCTTAGTGCTGGCGATTGGAATATCATCATTTTCGAATGCGAGAGAGTTCTCACGATTCCATCTTCCAGGTGAGCCTTTAGAATGTTCCTGGAGATTTGGCCCCTTGAGGTAAGAGTCCTCCAACCGGTCTCAACCCCTCTTTTGCACGTTTTATTTATAAAACACATGTCGTGGTGCCGATTTGGAGACGAAGCAAATTTAATTTGAATGTTCCCGATTTTGATTTTGCTCGTTTGTTTCTTTTTATTTATTTTCTTGTAATTGCCACATTGACGAATGTAAACAATTGTCGAAGAACAATGAAAATTATAGAAAGAAATACAATATTTCTTTGTTTAAAATATTGTAATTACTAAATATTTTAAATGATTGACTGATTAGTAATTTTGACGGAGCATGTGGTTGATTAACTTAATCGCTTAAGGTTGATATATAAGCCCTTTCCACATTCATTTTCGGATTCTGTATACATGTTTCGACAACTAAGTTGTCATCAACAGATAATTAAACAGTGTCGCACCTAGAAAACTGTAGCAAAAACCCGCACGAAACAAATTCCATACACGATCTGCATCGTCAAAGCCAAAACACTGATGTGTGTTTTTGTTTTGGCAGTGTGCGTTCTGACTTTCGACGATACAGATCGTGTACGGAATTTTCCAGGTGCGATACTGTTTAATTATGATGTTGACAACTTAATTGTCGAAATACGTATACAGAATATTTTACGTTTCAGCCGAAAACAATGTGCCGTGTATAATGAACTTTCTTTATCGCTCGAATGGGAATCCCCCGAAAACTCCGTTACATCAAAAAACGCGGTGCCTGTCAGTCCTTCTCCTTCAGTCTGTCTCACAAATTAGTCACGTTACGTTGTCCGTTCGGGTTACAGTATTTACCAATTGTAGCTTGTGGGTTTATAAACATGGCGCCAAGTAATAATCAAAAACGAAAGCGCAAAGCTTTCACTTTAGAAAGAAAGTATGAAATTATTACAAAATTACAAAGTGATTTAAAACAAGCTAATGTGTGTAAGAATCTGAATTCAAACAAGTCGACGGCTTGTATGATTTGGAAAGAAAGAGATAAAATACTCAAGAATTATTATGAACAAAAAAATTCTAATGCCAAAAAAATTAGAAAATCAGCTCACGATAAAGTGGATAAAGGGCTTTTGTTATGGTTTTCTCAGCAAAGAGGTAAGAATGCGACGATTACCGGTGCTTTACTGCAAACAAGAGCAGAAGACTTGGGAAGCAAATTGGAAGATAGCGATTTCAAATGTAGTCGAAGCTGGATCGAAAGATTTAAAAAATGCCACGATATCAAGTGTGGAAAAGTTGTATGCGAAACAGCGTCAGTTAATATGGAAGTAGTAGATGATTAGTTGCAAAATAAATGGCCCAACATACGACAAAATTATGAGGACCACGACATCTTCAATGCAGATGAAACGGGTCTATTCTACAGGCTAATGCCCAACAGAACGTTAAAATTTAAGGGCGATAGTTGCATTGGTGGAAAACTATCAAAAGAAAGGCTCGCGGTTTTGGTTGCAGCAAATTTTACAGGCACAGAAAAAAGGAAGTTACTTATTATTGGCAAGTTCCAAAACCCACGTTGTTTTCGCGGCAAACGATTGCCTGTAAAGTACAGTTCTAATAAAAAAGCATGGATGACGTCAGATACTTTTTGTAACGAATTGCGCGATTGGGATAATGAATTAAGGAGAAAAATTCTATTACTAGTAGACAATTGGCCAGCGCACCCTGATGTAAAGAATTTGAAATTCATTAAATTGGTGTTTATACCTTCTAATACCAGTTCCAAATTACAACCAATGGATCAAGGCGTTATCCACAGTTTGAAGAGCAATTACCAACGAATTCTTTTTTAAAAAATAATGATTAATAGCAGTGCAGAAGGCAGTCGTATTAGTCTTCTTGATGCGGCGAACTGTATTCACATGGCATGGCAAAACGTCACAGCAAAATCAATAACAAATTGTTTCAAACATGCAGGATTTCTTAAGCATCAAAACAAATTCGATGACGATGATGAAATCCCGTTAAGTGAGTGGCTAAAGAGAACTGATCTTGATAATGTTGAAAATAACGGTGATGGTCTACCTCTAACTGTGGAAATGGATGCTAATTTTGTGCGTATCGATGAGAATGTTATGTGTACTGAAACTTTGTTAGATGACGATATTGTTGCTTGGGTACGTTCAAAATCAGCAACTAATACGAGTGACAGTGAGAATGAAGAAGAGAATATTGAAGCTGAAGGTAGTGCTGCTAATGCGTTATTACCGCAAGTGCCCACTGTAAAGGTTGTGCAAAATATAGATGTACGTAATTTTTTTACAAATGAATGAAGCTCCAGATAACATTTTGAACAGCCTGGCTAATGTAGAAATGTATTTGAATAATATTTACGTAAGTTTGTCTTATAAACAGTCTAAAATAAGTGACTATTTTAAACAATCTGTTAAATAATAATTTTTTGTTTATTTAAATTATCAGTATACAATACAGGAATCGTTTGTACTAATTTATTTTTGTTAGTATAATGAATTTCGGCTATAATGAACCATTTTTAGTGGCCAGTAGAAGTTCATTATAACCGGACACTACTGTACAATAAAAAATATAAACAAAATGAATAGAATTAATAAAATTAATAAGTTTATAATCTTTACTCTTTTTTATTGGGGGGGGATTTCGACCATCGAGTTAATAAAGCATATTATTTACATTAAGGACGTTTCGGGGTGGGGTTCCCCCCTCTAACAAGTTTAATAAAATAAATAAAATTAATAAAACGAATACAATTACTAAGCTTACAATTTTACTCTTTTTTATTGGGAGTTTCGATCGATGAATTATTAAAACATTTAATTTATATTAAGGACGTTTCGGGGAAGGGGTTCCCCTTTTTCAAGTTCCTTATTTTCTTCAACCTTGTCCCCCTTAATATGTTTAATAAAATAAATTAGTAAAATTAATAATATAAGTAAAATAAATGAAATCACACTGTATATACAAATGAGTAGAAATCTTTTAAACGAGCCTGTATAAGAAAATACATTTAAAATCCAATTATAGATAACAGTAAGCAATTTGAAGTAAAGGAATTAAATTATACCATCACAACTTGACACACAGGTGTCCATTATATCAGAACAATTATCTTCAAAGCGTTAAAGAGACGCCATATCATCATAACTATTACGTACAAACTTATTTACAACTCAATACACGATTCGTATTCAGACAAATCCATTTTCTACCAACCTGCTGCGATAACCTGTCCAAATGCAGGGTCAGGTTAATACTAGGTGTTTCACTGTAATAGACTGTGTATCCCCAGGCACTGCCACACCACTTTCCCCCGGGCGGGGGTCTGTTCGCCTCCCTGATTGATATGTACCCGTCGGGACATCCTTCCGAAGTAAAGGACTCGAAGGTCCCCACAGAAAAGGACTCAAAGGACAGCTGAAACACGCACGCAAGCAAAATGACTTTCAGTTCCCTGCCATTCTGGAGGAGTTTTTTTTTGTCTGTTTTAAATTGAAGATCGTCGATGTGAAACGGAATAAAAAAAATTCGAACAATTTACATTTCTAACCGCGCCGCAGCTGTCTGTTCTATCGGGAAAACAAACGAAAAAACAAACGTTTTGTATGACAAAATCAACAGCCGTTTGTTTGATCGAATGCGAATTGTGTTTTGTTGTTATCGGCAGTCTTCTTTTTTTCGGACGTTCGTGTTTTGTTTGTGAAACGGTTCGATTGTTTTCAAGATTATATGCACGAACGTTTGGGATTGTTTGTAGAAAGGGCGCATCAATTAACTATGTTAAGTCAACTCGTTAACAAGACAGCAACATCCACGTGAGAATAGGTGGAGTACACGTTTACCGAAAGTCAAGTTTGTAATGGGGTACTTAACATTAAGCTCGTGATTTAGAATTCCGTTGCTCCAGAAACGTTTTGCATATGAATAATTGGTGGTCTGGATGAAGATTGGCTTACGTTTAAGGCCCTTTTGTAGTTAAAATTGTAAGTAATGTTAAAAAATGGTTTTTCTTCGACGCTGCTTCGGTTTATTTTTTGAAAAGAAGTTTTGAACAGATGTTAAATAACTGAAAAAATTCTATTGAATTGCCGATAGAGTCGTATTGTATTATTTTTTTATACTTTTCATAGGCTGTTTATTAATATAAGATTAATTAATTATATATTGTTCATTTTATTGGAAAATCTTTCGCCGTTTTTGAGTGTTCTTTACAATTTATAAAAAAATCTAATTTTAACTTTTTACATCGTATATACACTACCGGCCATAACTTGGGGATCACTATATGTAGCTAAAATACAAAAAAAATGGTACACTTTTAGTAAAATAATATACATACGAATAAAAATGTAATTACTACAAAAATAAACTATATGTCCTTACAAAACAAAATAATATCAATAGATCTATGAAGAAAATTTGACACTTTTTATTTTAAGCGACATTCGTCAAAATATTCACCTTTGCACTTAATAACTTCTTTACAAATTTTGGGTAGTCTCAACACAAGTTATTGAAGAGTTTCAACTGGAATACTGTTCCAAGCATTTGTAAGGTATTCCCACAGTTGTTGCCGCGATTTTGGACTGTGATCTCTTACTGTTCGGTCTAGGCTATACCACAGCAACTCAATAGAATTTATATCGGGCAATTATGCGATCCAAACCATATTTACAAGAAGTCCTTCCTCTTCTTTTTGTTTCACATAGTCCTTACAACGTTTAGCACTATGTTTGGGGTCGTTATATTGTTGAAAATAAAAACCTTCGGAATTAAATTGATAGAAGGTTTTTATTTCCAACGAGATAATGACCCCAAACATAGGTCATTATCTTGTTGGAAATGAAAACCTTCTATCAATTTAATTTCGGATGGAATTGCGTGTTTCTTTAAAATTTTCAAATATCCTTCTTTTCTAAAAATTCCATCAATTCTATACAAATCTCTAACACCGTTAAAATAAAATGATCCCCAAACAAGAACTGAACCTCCAACGTGTTTAACTATTGGCGCAACATATTCTGGTATCGTCCTTTCGCCAACTCGTTTGCAAACAAAACCGTGTCGATTTCTTCCAAACACACGGAACTTGGATTCATCCGTTCGCAGAACCAGCTTCCACATTTTCACATCCCAATGTTGGTTCCCTTGGCCCAATGTAATCGTTTTTTACGATTTTGTGATCGTAACTATGGTTTACGAACAGCAAATCGCTCTTTTAGTCCCGTCTTTGATAAACGCCAGCGACACTGGATTTTGACCATTTATATTTAATTCTGCGCGAAGTTGTTGAACTGTCAGCCATCATTCCGTTTAGATAACAGTTCCAGACGCAAATCTTCTTGTCTAGTGGTCATCCTTGTCCTTTCAACATGGTTTTTTTGGTTACATCGCACCCGTTGTTATGTATGTTACGTTTTCACTGTACTTTGCACTGCAGGATATCTTAATTTTAATTTTGGCGCTGTTGTCTGCAATCACAATTAATGTAATGTTGTTATAGCACTACGAACTTCTGCACTTGATTCCTTTCTTTTTTGTATTTTGTATGTTTGTTTATGAAATTCTACAAAAATGTAAAGTCTGCATGTTTGCTGATGATACATTCATCTATACGTGTGGTGTAAATCCAGATGAATCTCTAAATAACATAAATGAAGACTGAGAAATATCTTAAAATGAATAAAATAAACTTAAACACGAATAAAACAAAAGCAATGTTGATCAATGGAAATTCAAATTATAACATGTATTGAAAATGAAAATATTGAAAAAGTAAAAGGAATAAAATATTTGGGTATTGCATTTTTGAGAAGAATCCGCTGTAGAGTTTCAACTGTCACTGCGACTATTATCTACAACACAATTATAAAACAGCATTTTGAGTACTGTTCCTATTCTTAGGTAATCAGCAAATGAAAGAGAGACTACAGAAATTATAAAATAGAGGCATGCGGTGTATTCTGAGATGCAACAGAATGACACATATAAGTGACATGTTGAATAAGCTACAATGGCTCTCCATCAATCAACGCCTCATTATGAACACTCTATTATTTATATTTAAAATTAAGACAGGAAATATGCCAAACTATATCCAGCGATATCTGGTCAATGTAGCTGAAGTCCAACCATACAATTTGAGGAACGCCAACGATTATAGATTACCTTTGGCAACAGCAAGTTTTTGTCAAAATGTTATATTTTACGAAGGTCTGAAAGTCTTGCACACAAAATTTAATGAAACTTCTTTGTTGAATAATTTCACTCATTGTAAAAATCGCCGAATGCACTTTTTGTACTTCAGAAAGGCAAGCGTGAAATTTAAATTAAAAAGTCGTACTATTTTTTTGCCCACAGTAGTATATATGATACATATGGGAAAGAAATGGCCTTGTCTATATATCGTATAAGGTTTACTGTCATATAAAGAATAACTGCCTTTCGTATGCTTCTTCTTTATTTTTGAACTTAAACAAGTTACAATCGTTGAATTTTATTCAATACATTTGGTGAATTGATTTGTTTATAAAATAGAGAAGAATAATAAGATCATTTTTATACGTAAAAAAAGTTCTCGTTTTCTCACCAAACACGAATATTTATCAAACGACCCTCGTATCTTTATCGATTCCCTCAGCGTCTATCTGTACAGAAAACACGCAAGTATCGATTTCATCCGCAAGAAAAATCCTTTCTGCTCCTTCAAATTACAGTTTGCTAATCTTCCGGAGAGAATATAAAAAAAGGCAGTAAGAAAACTGGCACCTATCCGATTGGAGGATTGGTGAAGTTTTTCTCCAGATACGATGGATAGAATCTCATCCGTTCTGTTGGGATTTTCGAGAAGATTAGAAAAAAGAAACCTTGTTCGCGTAACGGAGAAACATGTTAGGTTTCCATTTAATAGTTTGTGGATTCGACTCATCTTAGGGAACGATTTGTAACCATCTAGTTTATTGACAGTGTGCGTTGGCAATAATTTCCGAACGAAGTATGATTAATCCCTGACGAAATACAACAGGTTATGTGGCTGTTCGAAGTAGTTTTGGTGGGTTTAAACGAGTGCTGAAATAGAAATTAAAAGAAATAGGAATTACTTTCCCAAAAAATATTTATTTTAAAGGGTTTTTCTTTATATTACAAGATTATGGTTTTAAGAAACAATTCATGGGAATTTGTGGTACCACATAGAATGTTGCGATCTAAGAAAATTTTAGTTTCGTCTAGAATCTGTCCGAGTAAGTTGTAATACGAGTATTCGATTGATTGATTTATTTACGAGGGAGCGTTTTTATATTCGCGGAATGGGGGACAAGGGGTGGAAATAAAAAACCAAATTTTTTTTCTTTTTTAATATATTCACCTGCAAGACGGATACATTTTTCACATCTTTCAATTAATTTATTTATACCCTCATAAAAAAATGATTTCTCTTTATCTGCAAAATACTTCGAAACTGCCTCCTTGACTTCATCATCGGCAGTAAATTTTTTACCCCGCAGCTCTTTTTTCATTTTCGGAAACAGGTAATAATCACTCGGGGCCAGGTCTGGGCTGTAGGGTGGGTGATTCACAATTTCGAAGCCCACCTTATGCAGGGCAGCTAACGCAACGCGGCTCTTGTGGACGGGCGCGTTGTCGTGCAAAAGCAGAACACCTTTTGTCAATTTTCCCCGTCTTTTCTCTTTAATGGCTTCTTTTAGTCGCTCTAATATTGAAGCGTAATATTCTCCGGTTATAGAAACACCTTTATCTTTATAATCAATCAACAATATTCCTTCCGAGTCCCAAAATACCGTTGCCATGAGTTTCCCAGCTGATTGTGACACTTTAAATTTCTTGGGAGGTGCTGTGCCCTTTTTATGCCACTGCATGGAGTCTTGTTTGGATTCAGGTTCATAATGATGAACCCAAGTTTCGTCTCCAGTAACAATTCCACTCAATACACCATCCTTGTCTTCATTACAGAGGTCCAAAAATGCACGCGAACACTCTACGCGCTGTTGTTTTTGCGGCGGCGTGAGCTTTTTCGGCACCCATCTTGCGCTGACCTTAGACATGCCGAGATGATCGTGTAGGATTTTAATAATTGTTGTATCGGATACTCCAACCATTTCTGCGAATTGTTTCTTCTTTAGTCGAGCATCTTCGAGTACAATTTGTTCAACTTTTTGGATAAGTGCTGACGCAGTCACCTCAATGCTCCTGCCCGGCCTCGGGTCGTCTTCAAGGGATTCCCTTCCTTGTTTAAATAAACTATGCCACTTGTACACCATGGTTTTTCCTGGACAAGAGTCGCCGTAAACCAATGACATCTCATTCATTATGGTCGCGACTGATTTTCCTTGCCTGGTAAGGAACTTTATAACGGCACGATATTCGATTTTTTCCATATTTCACTTTTCACTCCTGATTATGTTACTTGGTTGACGACAGCTCAAAGACTAACTGTCTAATAACAATGAAACTTCGTATTTATACTAATCATGAGTCGCTGCACAGGCCACGCCCCCAATGCGCCTACTCACCCCTCTACAACCCGCTCATTCCGCGAATACAGAAACGCTCCGTCGTATTTAGCATTTCTTGTTGCTATTTAGTATAATAACTGCATAAGTATACAATTTCAAATTAAATATTAAAATTTTTCACAAAAAACATACATTAAATTAAAAGTATACATCTAAATTCAAAAATGATTGGTACTTAACATTGTTTAAAAATTTCTCTTGACATAATCAATAATTCCACGTTTAAATACATAATAATTTATTTCATTTTTTTTTTTCTGGAGGCATTTCATTGAAGACTTTCAGACCTTTGTAAAATTTTTAAGCATTTTGACAAAAACTTGCTGTAGGTAATCTATTTATATTATTTAAAAGACTATACTTTTCATGCGTATATGCATATCTAAAAACTAAAAACGAATTAATGAAATGTTTATAAATATCTTTTACGATTACATTCTCTTCTAAATTTTATTTTAAGGGAATTTACTCCATATTTTACTCCTTTGGGGCAATCCTTCAAGCCAGACTAAGTTATCCCAATAGGGACATTTTTGTAACTCCTCACTGTATACATCATAATAAATTATTCTGTAACCTTACGAAGATTTACGTCAAAGTCAATTTGCGAAGCCAGTAGCGAAAAACACGAGATCGGAGAATTAATCGATACAACGTGTAACAAGCCTTAATTTTGAAACGCACCATTAATTTCAATTTGACGCATAAATCTCTTCTAAATTACTTTTTCCATTGGTATCTATATATCGAGTTAGAGATAAATTTTGTAATTGGCAGGCACCAACCTGCCTCACCACAATTTAAAAATTAAAGTTAATCTATCTTTTATTGGATTCCGTAGGGTTTTATTTTTTCCGTCCGGTATGAGGGAAACTGGTATAGTTTTCGATCTAATCGCGAAGCAAGACACCTACGATTTTTTTTATAATTTTACTTTTCAAGGTACTCTTGCGTATCTTCAACTCAATTTGAAAGATACAGTGTAGTCAAGTATAGTATAGTAAGAAATACCTGAAGAACAAATTATAAAAACAAGGACAGCACTAATAAGCACATCAAAAGGCGTTAATAAAGAGAATAAGTAACAAGAGAGCAAGCTTTTAGCCTTGAAATACTCAAGAACACCTTACAAATTCTACAGCGAATGCAGAAGCTTTATTGAAATTTGCAATATGACGCAACAACGAATCGTAGGAAGCTGCTTGTGGCTGCATGTTGAGACATGTTCATACGTGCATAGAAGCTGCCGCGTCATGTCGATGGGGTCAGTTATTCATTAGCAGTGAGAGTGTAAAGTGCTTGCGATGGCATCGTGGTCACGAAATGAGATACTGGCAGTTTTGCGTTATAATTTCGTGCGTGGTTTAAACATAGACTAGTGCTTCGAAGAAATGACTCTTGCACTAGGTGATGTTTGTCCACATCGCACAACGATATTCAGGTGGTACAGAGAATTGCAAAGGGGGAATTTAACTGTGGAGGATGCTGAGAGGCCGGGAAGGCCACGAACGTCAGTTGCAGAGGAAAACGTTACTACTGTGAGGTAAATGCTTGGCGAGGACAGGCGAGTGACCTAACAACAGATAGAGGGTACTTTTGGCCTAACTGCATCAGCATTTCGTTCCATTCTGCATGATCATTTGCACGTGAAGAAACTTTGTTCTTTCTAGGTGCCGCATCGACTGACGAAGAACAGATGACACGATGTGTGACCTGGTGCCGGAAGATGCTAAAAAAGTTTAATAAGGGACAATCTCGGTATGTGAATAACATCGTGACAGGTGACGAGACTTGACTGTAATATTACGATGTGCCGATCAAAGCTCAAAACAAAGTTTGGGTCTTTGATGATGAGAGGAAACACCCGATGTTGTCAGAAAATCCCTGAAGAACGATTCATCGGCCTCTCTACCTGAAGGGATGTGTGTGAAAGAGTATTGGACATTAAGTGAATGAAGTATATAAGTGGCGGACTATTTTCGCAGGAATTGTAAATAATATAATATCTAAGTAGTACGCGGGCTAGGCCCCATTTAGAGTTTTAAATAAGATTAGTCTAGGTTAGACAGTTAGTTTTGCATTAAACCAAAGTTAAGGTTGGGTTACATCCGGTGTAGTGCCACAGGCGGAGCACCGGATTCTAGGACAGGTATTGTCATATAATTAAGTTTTATTAAATAAAGTGTCAGAAAATCCCGATCTATATAGAAGAAAACGATAGCTGTATTGTTCAAATCGAGTGAAATTATGGAACGCATCGTTTTGGACACACAGAATAGTGCCTCCTTAAAGTCATTGGATCTATAAAGAACCTGCGGCCAGAGTCAAGAATGGACACCTAGTTCCTCCATCATGATAATGCTCCAGTTCACCGCGCCAAAGCCTGTACCGAATATTTGAGCACGACAGGATTGAAACTTCTCGAGCACCCTCTCTACAGTCCAGGTTTTGCTCCTTGCGACTTTGCACTGTCCCCGCATGTGAAAATGAAGGTAAAAGGGAGGCGGTTTTCCAGTGATGAGGACCTTCTGCTGGCTTGGGGCAACGAGTGTGCTTTACTCCCTGGTGAAATGATCAATAAGGTTGATATATAACCCCTTTCCACATTAACTTTTGTAAATTATGTATACGCATTTCGACAACCAAGTTGTCATCATCAGCAGATAATTTCAAAGTGTCGCACCTGGTAAAACACGGCGAAAAACAATTGTACGAAAATCAAACTCCGTACGCGATCCACACCGCTCAAAACCAAGATGTACACTGTGTTTGTTTCACAAGATTTTAAAAAAAAATTACTTTTACTTAAACTAACATGCACTACATTGAAGAAGGTTAGTATGGTCAAGACCGCCTGTGTGATTTATGATATTGTTCCTCCTCTGACATTCAGTAGAATGTCAGAGACATTCAGTAGAGTGATTTATGATATTGTTCCTTCTCTGACATTCAGTAGAATGTCAGAGACATTCAGTAGAATGTCAGAGGAGGAACAATATCATAAATCACACAGGCGGTCTTGACCATAATAACCTTTTTCAATGTAGTGCATGTTAGTTTAAGTAAAAGTAATTTTTAAAAAATCTTGTGAAACAGACACAGTGTACATCTTGGTTTTGAGCGGTGTGGATCGCGTACGGAGTTTGATTTTCGTACAATTGTTTTTCGCCGTGTTTTACCAGGTGCGACACTTTGAAATTATCTACTGATGATGACAACTTGGTTGTCGAAATGCGTATACAGAATTTACAAAAGTTAATGTGGAAAGGGGTTATATATCAACCTTATTGATCAAGTCAATCAACTACAGGCTCCATCAAATTCAACTCCCTGGTGAAACTTGACGGAATTGCTTTAAAGATTGGTTTCGGAGGATGGAGAGGTGTATTGGGTGTAGAGGAAATTACTTTGAGAAAATTAAATAAACAAAGCTGTATTGCAAAACTTTCCTAGTACCCTTTATAAAAAACAATTTATAGGAATTTGTGGTACCATACAGAATGTTGCAATCCAAGTACATAACATGCTTACGATAAAATAAAGAGAGTATATGAAACATTAGCTAATTTTTTTCTTCTAGATTCAAGATTCTACGTATGCAGAATCTTCAATTAAGAACAATTTAACATAAAAATAAATAAAATCTAATAAAAACAAAAACAAATTTAGACTTGTAAAATTTCGAAATCCTACCTGAACTAATTCACCGAACACCCTGCCGCCTGCCGTGAAGTTCAGAAAGCATAAAAATGGCAACTGTTTCTCATTGGGTCGTTTGACTTCGAGCTCGTATGTTCTTCCCACTTCTCCGTAGTAAGTTCTATTGCACGCTGTAATAATAAAGAGAAAGTCGTTAAAGAACAGTGAAGTGTAATTAAACAACACTTCGTTTCGCACTCACACTATCAACTCGTCTGAAGACAGACAATCTTAAGGATTCACTTAATTAGAAAGTTAAAATATGAAGTGCTTGCACTGACATGTTTTGTTATTTCTTTTATGATGAGATTTAATATGTTGCTAAGGCATTTAAAGAGAGTTGTAAATACAGTGTTGAGAATTGACGATGACGATTAGTTATGTATGCTTTTTAATTTGATGAAATGCTGTTCTGATAATGTTCGTGTTAATATCAAAGTTAATCGATGTAAATGAGGGAAGTGTGTGGAATGCATCGATTTTGCAGTGTAATGACGTTCGTTTCCATACGCGAAGGTGTAGTTTGTACACAGTGACTTAGCATAATTAATATTTTGTTCATATTATGTGGGCTTTCCGTTATGCAATGTTTGCCCTATCAAGTCTTTATTGCAAAGCAAATAGGAAGGAATGGAAAAAAGATACACCTGCGCACAGATGCAATCTATTTGGTACACAGGTGGCTCTAAAATAGAATAAGGAGTCAGAATTTACTGATTCAAAAAAAGGACTATGATCTAGTCTAAGCTAAGTAAAGATATGATATTTTCCGAAAATAACCGCATTAAAACACTGCGTTGGAGAAATCAGTGGACAGATTGGGACAAGTCCTATGTTACTCCATTTCTCCGAGAGCCAAGCAATATTTAACAGAAATGGATTCGGTACAGGTGAGATCTAACTTGTATTGGCTTGTACGCATACCCTGAATTAACTCGGTAGTCAGAAAAATGGAATAATAGTGTAAAACTCTGGATACGAAGACTGCAAGGCCAACGAAAAATCCGATGAACTGACTCGACAAGCCTAGTTAGTGCAGATGGGATCTAATTTGTATAGGATTGTGTAAATGCCTTAAATGAAATTATTGAATTATTCAGAAATGACTTCCGATCATACATTTGAAGCAGCATTTCACAGACGATTTTTCGATTTTCCATTTGCCTGTCATTCTATTGATGTGTCAGCCATGTTCCCATCTTTTGAATTCTTCCACATTTAACGCTTTTGCCAATTGTTTTTGAGTTTGGGTTGGGTCTTCGTCCAATAACTTTTGCA
>JAVIWB010006165.1:0-88787 GCA_031893035.1 Dermolepida albohirtum | reverse complement strand
CTTTTACGGTTAATTTCCGTCAGACTTAGATAATACCGAGAATAAGGGTGTCTAATACATCTGAGCATGGTTGTAAGTCAAATTGCGTTTGTTAATTAATAATAAGTTTTAGTACATACTTACATATATTAATATATTATTGCTTATTAGATTTACATTTCGCTCAACTTTGACTGTTTCACTAACGATTTATAGTAAGATTTCTTCCAGTTTAAATCAATATTGTACTTCGTAATTTTGTTAATTGTAAAAGTGTTATCTACGACCAATACATTGAGTCAGTGTTTTATTAACTGTATTTTATAATCTACAGCATATTTAGAGAGTTACATTAGTTAAATTAAATTGCCTCACTTTTTTGTTCATTATTGAATGAATTAACGTGCATTTTCTTTATTAAGTTTTTATAATAATTGTATACAATTTTATTTTGCTCGAATATCGAATGTAGAAACTGTGAATTTCATGCTGTTTTTCTTTTAATCTTTGCCCTCTCATTTGTTCGCGTAGGATAACTCCTTATATGATAGCTTATCAGCCATTTTGAGAAGATTCTGTTACACGAACTTACATGACTATGCGAAATCAATATAGTAAACTTCGAATATTCAGGTGCTAATGAGATGGAACTCCTATTGGGAAATGTAATCTTCTGAACCTTCATTCATTTGAGAAATAGGCAAGTTTTGTAGCGTTATAAGATACATTACTCTTGTAATCGCGTTTTTATCAAAAGAGAAAAGTTAATAAACTTTTGTTAGCGATATGACACTAAGCACATTAGCCTTTGGGTTGTTCCTCTTGTGTTCCAGTATTACATGAAGATTTTGTAGCTCCCATATGCTAACATTGCGTCTGTTAACTTTCTCATTCTTCTTCCATGTTTCGAAGCATACGGTTACAAAGTTCTACACGCTTTACCTTGTCGTTTTGCGCGAAGAGCCTGTACCAGTTGTAGGTGGTATGATTTGAACACTAACCGGTGCTTCAACACAAGCCGATAGTCCAAAACTCGCTCTACGGGTTAATTTCAATAAGCCACGCTCAAAACTTACTCGAATGTTCTCTTCCAATATATACGACAAGCTCGGGGGCTTTACTCCTAGACAAGGAGCTGTTTTCAACAAAATATTCAGTCCAACGACAAATGCTCTTTCTAGTTAGAGGTTTAATGTTAAACTTTTAACGAAATGTACGTGGCAATACTGTCGCGATCTTACTTTTACTGGACTTATGAAAAATCTTGTGTTGTATAGCACCCATCTTGCAAACAATTGCTGGAGTGCTTTAGCAATATTCGAAATTCTAAATTCAACTATAGCATATAGTGTGGCAGTCAGTTGAAATTGTGTTCTTTGAATCATATCGTCTTTTATTTGCACACACAAATTGTGGACAAGAAAATTCTGAGAATTTGGACGAATGTACTCGTTAGACATAGCCTTATTTATGAAGTTATAAAATGACAAGCTTTGAATTGGCGGCTTATTTTTTAACTTTTTCATTTGCTAAGGTTTTGCTGTATTTCACATTTGCCGTAATACTTTGCTATACAATATCGGCAAAAAATAACGTTGTATAGCAACTGTACATATACATTAGACCTGACAACAGATTCTAACTGTAATATATTATATTTGTTCGAGAAAATTTTGCTTCAATATAACGGTTACCCCACGCATAACTCTACAGCAGTGACGGAGGTTATACAAAACATCTTTCCTGGTCGAGTTATTGCCAGTAATAGTACGATAAAATGGCCATCTAGATTACCCGGCCACACCCTTTGCGACTTCTTTCTTTGGGATTATGTACAAGAAAAGCTGTGCCAATTTGAAAGAACAGACAATTTAGAACAGTTGCAAGAAAAGATTTTGAGAGTTTGCCAAACCGTCACTCCTCTCGAAAGTTTTAGGCGATCATTTTGTGATAGGATACGTTACTGTTAGGCTAAGGAGAATGGCATTCTCGAACCATTTATAAAGTAGCATTGTGTAACCTTAGTATTATTTATAATCACAAGAAGTGGACGTGGAGATGCACAGTCACAGGACCCTTAGTATTTGAGTAACATCATAAAAACATCATTAAGGCAGTCACCCCGTGTGACGACCTGTTTTTTAGCTTGTTTTGGGATTTTTTTTGACGAACAATAAAAATATGGGAGTTTGAACTTTTCACTCTATATTTATTGACAGATCAGCAGTAAGTCAGAATATTTTCAGACCAAAATCTTGATCACAATGTATGTTGCATCACTCCAAAGGCACCTATGTCAAAAAAAAGTTTGTCTACGGTCTCCATAATTTCGGCGGACTGACTTATCTGAAATCAAAAAACCAAACGGCATTTTAAACTGCGAAGCTGTGGCTATCGCATGAACTAGAATCATTCGAAAATATTGAAAATTGAATAATTGACATGTTTCTGAAAATTAATTTTCAAATTTAATGATTTTTTTCGATTACTTTGTTACGGAAAAAAACGGCTCTGAATTTTTACATTATTTTAGTTTAGTCGATGACTATATATGTGCCGAATCTACCATTAAAATTGCAAAGGAATCGGTTAAACCGTTTTTTAGATATCGTGGAGACCAGTTAGAAAAACGCAATTTGAAGAAAAACGAGTTTAAAAGTTCAAATACGATTTAAACTATGAAATCTTTACTCACTATTAATCTGCTATGCCTGGCCCATAGAAAATTTCTTCTTCTTCCTCTTGATAGTCCTGCTTGTTCTGCTCTTACTTCAATTCTGGCTTGTTTTACGACATCGTTCGCGCGCTGTTCAGAACGAGCGATACGTGCTTCATCACGGCGGTGCACGTAAGCATGCGCTTCGTGGCTAATTAAACATCCCATTGTCGCCAATGTTTTTATTACTCTTTGAAATCCTTCGTTGAAGATAACTACAGCCAAAAACCTTGCAATCTCTTCATACTGTCTGAGTTTCTTAGCTGAAGCTGATGTAAATTTCCTATTACTTCGCACTGTAGGACGATTTCCACAAAACTTTCGTTTCTTATACTGACCATGAATGAATATCACCGGACTTGCTTCCTCTTCTATCACTCATTGCAAAGACGAACAACTTCTGATCTCTGATTTCGAACTGATTCGCAGTAACTGTTAGATTCTTCGGTGCCAAGCCAAGACTAAATTAATCGTTATGTTTTAAAGTAAGTTTAGGAAAAGAAGTGACCTTCTAAATCTCTCTGTATACATTTTCATATGAGTGTACATGTGTATTGAAAGGTCTCAAGTAAGAAACTGAGCGTCAGAAAAGGCCCGGTGCCCCACCCCGCCGAGCGCTCGACCAAGCGCTCCGAACACCAGGTTCAGCTGTAACTTTCCAACGACTTTGAATATTGGAAAATCACTTCACCAGCATATTCTACACATATTTAGCAATCAATTTATGCAAAAATTCGATTTTTTAAATATATCATATGGGGTGACCGCCTTAAGTTTGTCTTTGATTTTTGTATGCTAAATAATTATTTTATTGTGCATATAAACTCTTACATTTTACTATAACATTTAGTATTGTACCAGAACCTTAATTAGTTAATAGTCATTCTGTAATAAAAACATTGTGTCTGTCTTGATTATTATTTTAAAAAACCAACAAGTGACGAACAAGTAATTTAATTAGTCATATATACGCAAATATGGCATTTATAGCGTTGCAATTGTTTGTGTATTCCTCCGGTCATCTTTGTTGTTTCTGCACTAGATTTCTCCTAAAAATCTTTGTGTTTGCTCAATACTTGATTTTATAAAAAGTATCGGAGATCAAAAATGTTTACTTTTATTGCAGCTCAGTTTAATGTTTTAAATCAGATAAAATGAAATATCAGTGTTAAGTATATAAAATTATTCGGCGTTTTGTAAAACAAACTTATTTGATCTTTGTTACGTAACAGCGCTGTAAGTTTATATCTTGCCTCACAATTTTCACAGATCCTGTTGCATAAATTAACAAACTTTGTTTTTGTCCTTATCTTACTTATCAATTATGTGAAATTAAATCACGTGGATTAAAGTATTATATGAAACTTTATTTCCAGCGAAATGTTAGAAAATCTTACAGGAAGTTCTAGAAAGGAAATTTATTCTTCGTTCACGATCCTTGCATACCTTACTTGTTTTAATTATAAAAGTTAGTTCCGATTTCGGTAACAATTTGTCAGACGGCAATTCTATCTTAAATATATATTTTATTATAATCGATATTCTAAGGAAATATATTTTTGCTTGTCGTAAATTAGAAATACAATAGTTTTAGTCCCTGACATAGTAACTTCCATAAGTACCCGGCTTGACCTAGAGATGGCGGTAGTTGTTTGAAAAAATATCACTGTATTATAAAGTACACAATTTACAAAGCATATGTTTCAAGTTTGAAGACGCCAAGTTGTTTAGTAACTGTTTCACAGTCATCAATAGTGAACGTTTTCAGTGAATTTGTAAAAATGGAGATAATTGGTCATCGTTACGTGATACAATACTTTTATTTAAAAGATCTAGACATAGTAGGCATTTCAAAAAGTGCGGTACATCGCATATTATCTAAAAATTTGGATGTGAGAAAGCTGTGTGCGAGATGAGTGCCGCGTTTGCTCACACTCGAGCAAAAATAGTGTCATGAAGATGTTTCAATTGAATATTAAGCGAAGTTTCACAGCAATAAAGCAGAATTTTTACGTCGTTTCGTAACCATGGACGAATCATGGGTCCATCACTTCATATTCGAGACAAAAGAACAATCAAAGCAATGGACTCAAAAGGGAGAACCGGCTCCAAAGAAGGCGAAAACCCTTTCATCTACAGGCAAGGTCATGGCATTGGTTTTTTGGGATGCGCGTGGAATAACTTTCATTGACTATCTTTAAAAAGAAAAAAACTATCAACGGCGACTATTATGCGAACTTATTGCAACGTTTGAGTGAAGGAATCAAGCAAAACTGCCACATTTGGCTAAGAAGAAAGTGTTGTTTCATCAAAACAATGCACCAGCTCACAAATCCGTTATTGCAATGGCCAAAATTAATTAATTAAGATTCCAATTGCTACCTCGGGCACTCTATTCACCAGATTTAGCCCCCTCGAATTATTTTCTGTTCCCAAACTTGAAAAAATGGCTCAGTGGTCAAAGATTTTACAACGATGAAGAAGTGCTGTCGGCAGTTAATGGCTATTGTGAGGAGCAAGACAGTTCTTGTTATAAAAAGCGTATAGAACTTAATATCACTGGAAAAAGTGTATAGAGCTGAAAGGAGATTATGTTGAAAAATGTTTGTGTTTTATTTGTTGGTTTGAGTACTTCTGGGACCACCCTCGTAGCTCATGCTGCGGATGCAAATGGTACAAGTTAAGTTTTATTTTAGTTATACAAATATAGGCTATGCATATAGAAAAGGATTATTAATTAGAACACTAATATGAATTATCCTCTATTTAATTTTCAAAATATTATTAAAATTGTAAAACCATTTTTGTAAAATTTCTATTACGAACAAATAATTTTTTTCATTGCGAAGTGAAATTTAACTATCCTTTACATTGCCTTCAACAAAAAAAACAAGAGGACGTTATCTAATCTAACATGTTGGGATATGACAATAACGCTGACTAATAGCAGGCACTTAACAATACAATTATTTACTTGTTTTATCAGATTTATGAGCGCAAATATTGAAAGCCGGAGACACTTCGCTACCTGACCATTACATCTAAATTCGATAATGGTCCTTGATCAAAATTACGCCATAGACTCTCTTCATTGCCATAATATTTATGCTTTTATAGTGAGTGTTTTTTGTATGTCATCGCTGATAACAATTTAATGCAAAATCGTCTCAAAATTTTGCACTATACTAGTATAATTATTTTTATTATAATTATCATTTATACTTGTATGTAAAGCGAGGATATTTAGACACTATGCACGAGCGCCAAGAGAAGGTGGGGCGGTTGTCTTTTGCTAGTCAGGGTCGTTACCTACGTATATCAGGAGTGTTTTAGAATGTAGTAAAGTTAGTTACGTACGGGTTTTATTGCGTTTATAAAGGTCAATATTAGATATTGCATTGAATCGAAGCATAATTATAAGTGCGAAATTGAATAATAACAGGCTGCCGTGCGCGGATAGTGCAAATAAATTTATCTGATAATTCCAAGACCTAAATTACGATGGTGCTAAAGTAGTTTCTTTAGTGTGTCATACATCGTTCCGCTGTCGGAAGAAAAGAGACTGCTTTAGAGATGTAAAAACACAACACAATCCTCAAAAATGTCGTTCGACATCTCAGAAGGAGTTTGTGTTACATATAATTTATATATTGGTCTGTAATCTACCAGTGTTATAGTGAAGAAGGAACGGCTCCATTAGTTTTGGTGAACATACAATGTAGACTACGTATTGCCAAGCGTTCGGACGTTAAGAAACTGCAATATTAAATTTGCTGTAAAAAATAAGAAAACTATGGTTGAGCTATGATGAGGCTACGGACTGTAAAAAATCTATTTTAAATATCATTGTACGTACACTAGAAGCACTTCGACAGTCATCTTCATTTTTATTGGCTAGTAAAGGGTTAATCGAAAAAGGTAAATAAAACTCCTTCCCACAATAATGCTCGTATTCCGTATACGTATTTCGGTAACTAAGTTGTCATCATCAGCGACAATTAACCATAGTATCGCACCTGGATCCGCAGCAAAACTCCCACAGAAACAAGTCTGTACTAGACTTTCAAAAACCAAACACACGAAGAGTGTGTTTGGCTTGATTAATTATCTGCTGCACCGTCCTCTGGCAAGCGTGCATCTTTTCTACGAATTTTCAGAAGAAGGAAGAAGAGTAAAGATGGTCGATTTTCACGAACGTTGCGTTTGATTTCCCACTTGACTTGTTGAATCGTTTTAGTGTGGTTTGCATAAGCACTACCTTTCAAAAGTCCAAAAGGATTTTTCTTGAGTTGTTGAATCGTTTTAGTGCGGTTTGCATAGACTCTACTTTTCAAAAGTCCAAAAGAATTAAATTGCGACTTTAGGCTTCCAATTTTGATCTCCAAAATGAGAGATAACACAACCTGTGAACTTTGTTTGCAATGTTATTGTTTCGCGCTCAGTGTGATAGGTCGTCCCATCCTGTTAAATCTACATGGCATTTACTTCCATTCCATCCAATTCTCGTCAGCACAAGTTTGTCAACATGCCACAATAGCGAACGCCACTAACAGTTACGGACACTACATCACCATTTTCGAAATAGTACGATTCTCTGACCTCTCCTGTTCACACAATACATCAAACTATCACTTTTTGAAAGTACATAGGAAGTTCCTGCATGGTATGTGTATTTTCTGCATCCCACATCCGAGAATTCAGTTTGTTGATGTAGCCGCTGACATGAAAGTGTGCATCATCACTAAAGATAATTGTGTCATGGAGTACTTAGTCGACTTGCTGTTGTTCCAAGATTAAATTGGCGAAGTTTTTGCACTATCCATTGTCCGTAGATTTCAGTTCTTAAATCAATTGGATCTTAACGTATAAAGGTTCACTGATACTGCTGTTGATGTCTAATTCTTGAGTGAAATGCCGATGGGGATATTCCGCAACACAGGCCCACATAGCGTTAAAGTTATCAGTCGGCCTTCTAATCCGATGACACGTAAGGATTTTCTCATCTTTTAATGAAGTTATTAATCCATTTATTTCCTTCACACTCTTTGTAAACTAGTACTGTCTTTGCTGTTTCGTGTATTATTTCTTTAATTTGGAATCATTTTCCATGCAAATTGCCTTTATTTTGTACTTTTCGAGACTGTCGCAGTTGAATATCCAATTTTTTCAGGTCTCTTTCTCGAGTAGCTTTTTTATATTATATTACTTTCTCTTCTAGCACTGTACAACTCATTTAATGGCTCATATCCTCGTCCTTATTCTCCTACCAAGAGATGAAGATCGCTTCCCACATCGGCCGACCTTTTATTTTTTACATTTAGTAAACATCCTTTCAATTTGTTGTCAATTATTCAGTCATGTGTATAATTTTGTGACATTGCTTATGTTCGAATAATATTCCTTGATTTTTCCATTTTCTAAACATATCTCCACCAGCGTTTCTCCATTTTTGTTCCCAGCACTGAAATCATCTTTATGCTTCGTTTTCATAACTCGTTCGTTATTTTCAACTTTGGCATTTAAGTCATCATCATTATTAACAATATGTCAGCCTTATTTATTTTCTGAAGTGCTTCTGATGATTCTTGCTAAAACCTGTACTTTCGTTCATCTTTTGCTACTTCCATAGGTGCGTAAAATGGGATAATACTTATTTTCCTAGTACAAGCCGTAAGACAGGCTGTTATTGTCCTACGTGAGACGAGGTTCCAATTTAGTAAGTTAAGTAAGATAAAAATAACATTTAAAGCAAACTATTAAAAGTTAAGTTCTCATGCACATTATTCTCGACGTTATTTGAGGGAATGTCCATAAACTTGTTCTCCATGAGTGACCAACAAATTTCTGGAAGATTGAAGACCCCTATCATACATAATTGGGATTGGAGTCACCCAAGAAGCCCACACCATGAAAAATTTATTGTATTTATTAAAGTCTGATAATGGTAACAGATAAATTGCACCAATAATGACGCGCCTATCGTTGATAGCAACAGAGATACAAATAATTCCATCATTATCTACAGGTATATTGGTGAAAATAAAGGACATATTTTTAAATTAATTTTTAAAATTTTGTCGAATCATTGTAGCTATTATAGTTATTCTGTGTGCTTTTTATCGATTTTCATTACGGGTAAAATACGAATACACTGAAAATGAATTCGATTAATCCATTCGATTTGTATTCAACTATTATATTGAATCCGGCGACTCAATTTTATTTTGATTAAACAGAATAATAACGCAATTTTTTCTTTAACAACAACCATAAATACTACATTAAAATGTATTTTATTGCACGAGCAAACATATAGTATACAGTCTATTCTCTCAAGAAATATATCTCTAACTTAAAAACTCGGTGTGGGTGCTATCAAAACATGACTCGTGTTCTCGCTAACGGTTTCACCCTTCTCGTTTAAAATAAAATAGCGTTCGTGCGTAGATTATCAAGTTCACATTGGAGTGAGGGTAAAATCAATAAATTACCTGTTGCCTAAATAGAACATATTAATATTTGGTACAATGTAATGATTTATGATGCATATGACTAATTTTAATATAACGATCATGTGTTTTGCTTTATCAAAAAACTAATAATGATGAAAACACAAAGATATATATGTACATTATGATATTTCGTGTTTTTGCAGTCAAAGAGCGCAATAAAAAAACGTTCAATTATATTATTTCAAGCTTTTGGTTTATCTGGTCACCAAGTTTTCGTACGCTTCAATCATGAAATGTGACTATCTGATTATGATAGAGTATATTTACTCGCATTTAACAACGTAAAAAACTCTAATAATATGAAAGTTGTTTTTATTTAAAAGTACGAGGAAATTTCTTAAATATTTCAACATTGAAATGTCTTCATTGTAAGATATATGTAAGTTTACAATGAATTCGGTAAATACTTTTCATAGGGTCATGTATTTGTGAAAAGCAAATATTCAATATTTTTACAAAAGACGAGTCATAAAACATACAGTACTGTACAAAAGAAATAAGCACCTAACAATATTTTCGCTTATTTTCTAAAACGTTTTCACTAATAATTATTGGGTTAATTTAATTTATAATACTTAATACATCTTTCTAAAAACGATTCATTTATTGGTAGAAATATAATCACTTAAACTTTCCATGTTTATAACATCATACTTCCGCATAGGGGTGAGATCTAGACAGAAATAAAATTATTGTTTTACACCAAGAGGGTTATAATCAAGTGAAAATATCAAATATAGTGAAATGTTCCTGGTATGCTGTGCAACAAACAATAAAAAGAATGACTGAAACCAGCAGTTTGATAGACCAAAAGTTGATACACAGTTTTTAAAAGTTAGTTCCTTAAGAAATCGTAAGAAAGTTAGCGCAGAACTAGCTTAAGATCTTGCGGGAACATCTGGTACTTCGGTACATGCTTCAACATAAGGCGATAGTTGCTCAGATCAGGCTTGAGGGAATGCATGGCCGCGAGAAGACCCTTATTGCAATGAGGTAATAGAGGGAAACCATTAAAATATGCTAGAGACCACGAAACTTGGAGATATAATGAGTGGCGACAAGTACTAAGAACTTGACGAATCTAAATATCAATTATTTGGAACGAACAGACGCCAGTATGTTAGACGACGCCTTGGTGAATCGTTATTGGAACCATGTTTACACACTACCATAAAGCATGGAGGAGGCAATATCTAAGTTCGGGGTTGTATTTCGGCAGCAGGTGTGGGTGAAATTGTAAAAATAGTGGCTAAATTAACTAGTGAGAAATATAAAACACTATTAGAAGAACAGGCCATACCATCAGGGCAGTAACTTATTGGAAATAATTGCAAAATTACAGCAAAATAATGATCCCAAACATACCTCAAAACTTGTGAAAACTTACTTAACACAGCAGGAAGCAAATGGGGTATTGCAGACTATGATATCGCCACCTCAAAGTCCTGACTTAAATATTATTGAGCAATTGTGGGATTATCTTGGCAGAAAAGAGTGTGAAAGGGGGGCCAAAGAACAAAAATGAACTGTGGAATATCACACAGGAAGAGTGGTACAATATTCCAGAAAATTTCATTAATCCATTAATGGAAAGCCTAGCAAGAAGAATGTAGGATACCATAAAAAATAGAGGTGGTCATACAAAATATTGAAAATTTAAGTTGTTTATGTTTAAATATCGATATGAGTTAGTTTTTATACGTTAAAAAATTTGAAATTGTATAAGATTATTATTTATCTTTTTATAATAGTTTTTTTGTAAAATTCAAGAATGTGCTTCTTTCTTTTGCACAGTATTGCATCTTGTGATACGCTTGACTTAATGCTAAATAAACTGTGTATATACACAATCTGTTAAAAAAATACCGGAAGCTTTTAAATGTCCGTCTACAACACGACATCGCCCTCATTATAATCGATCCACGGATTTTCAAGTTATAGCGCTTAAAGTGACGGCACCTTCAGTCACCTCATTAGAAAAGCATGATGGAGCAAAGGGCTTATATCGAATTTTGTTTCAAACTTTGTGGTGATAGTTATTTATCACATATATGTGTTTGAATAGTATAAGCGATTACGGACCGGTCTTGATGCTTTGAAAATTAATCCAAAGCCAGACCGGCCAAAAACTAAAATCACGATGAGTTGGTGGAAAAAGTACGTGAAATGATTGTCTATGATGCGAATTCGACTGTGAGATGGATAACGGAAGAATTGAATACGACCAAAAACATGCTTCACGAAATTTCAACAACGGATTTTATCAAACGGAAAGCCTGTACTCGATTTGTTACTTACACCTTAAATTTGAGTCAAAAAATTTCTCGCGTTACCAAGGACCTTACTAAAACAGCCAGACGGAACAGAATGAATAGGAGAAAGGATTTTCTTTCTTTACTGATCAAGTTTGGATAACTCTCTAGTTAAATTTCTCTCTTCACTGATTAAGCTTGGACCATGGGCACGATATAATCTACAAAAAGAATTAAAACTGTGAAGAACGAAGAGGCTAATACTTCCAAATCAAATCTGAAAGAAACTGTGTATTGCTTGCCAGACACCAGATATAGCGGTAGATAAACAAATGGGACATGAAAGAAACCCGGTGGCTTCCGCGAACGTTAGTAGTAACGCTTACTCATAGTTCACCTTGATGTCTAAAGTATCACTTGTGTTATAAATACTATCTTCAATAGAATGCAATAACTTAGAATTTTGCGACAAATATGTAGATGCTGGAAGAACAGTGGTTACTGACAATTACTACAGCAGTGTGTCACTAGCTGAAGAATTAATAGATCGTGCAAAAAAATCGCTAAAGATCGGCGTTGTAAAAGCCAAACTTAAAAAGGGAAAAATCCTAGTAACGAAAGTGAAGAAAGATTTTTTGTTGAAAAATGGACGGATAAGAGAGAAATGTGTTTCCTTTTTGCGAAACATGGAATTGACATGATAGGTATTGGTAAGAAAATCGCAGTAATCACGAAGTTAGGAAGCCTAGTGCCGTCATTAACTGTAATTGCGAAGATTGTATGGATATTTCAGACTAAAAGGCCAGTTATGTTTCACCTCTCGAAGCGACAATAAGATTGGTACCATAAAGTTGTTTTCGTATTGTTCCTGAATGCAAGTGTAATTAGAATTTAATCGAATGGGAAAATTTGTTGATATAAACTACGCAAATAATTGAATTCAGAGAACAATTGATTCTATGATTGATAGGAGTTCTTAGTTGAATACCGGAAAAAGATACAGAAAAATATAAACTTGTGGAAGAGAAGACGAAGACTTTAAAAAAGAAAGGAGTAGGTGCTCAGGTAGCTACAAGAAAATTCAAGAATAAATTTATGAGATAACACAAAAGGCAACAAAATTAGTATATACAAAGTGCAATAAATGTGCAATATTATGTTTTAGTTCTTTTATTGAAAGACATTGGACGATATCACCGATGGTGCTCATGGTACCTAGGTGAAATAATATTATTAGGAAGCCATAAGCATCATCGCTGGTGTATAATTTTATTTCTTTTAAACCTAAAAAGTAATAAAAAATCAGTTTCCTTACATTTATTTATTTATTTCCATCTCAGCATACTGGAAATACTACTTTTCCTCTATGGCGGCAGCTAACGTGTTAAATATATTAATAATTCATTTTAAATTATTTAGAGTTAAATTAATAAAAAAATATACATATGAATTAAATTAAATTATCTATTAAACATTTATCAGGTTGTTACATATGAAATGTCCGATTTCGTAAGGAATAAAAAAAAGTCTAAATTTAAAAAAATATAGATATTTATTCTGCAAAATAGTCTCTATTTACATCAGTAGTTTGTTGCCAACGGCCTGGAAGCTGAAAAATTCCCTTTGAAAAGAAATTTAGGTTTTGACGGCTCACATATTGCTCAAACACTGTTATTACAGACTCCCGGTCAGGGAAGTCCCTATTTTTTAAGTGATTGTCTAAACTTCGGAAAAAATGAAAATCAGTTGGCGAAAGGTCAGGTGAATAAAGTGGGTGAGGGAGAATTTCGTAACTAAATTCCGAAAGTTTTTGGATTGTCTGTCGTGCAACATGAGGTCTTGCATTATCATGAAGAAGTATAGGTCCATGTCTATTGACTAGTGAGGGCTGCAAGCGGCTCAATTTTCCATGCGTAGTTTCCAGTTCGGCACAATAGGATGCTGCCGTGATGGTTTCCCAGGTTGCAAAAATGAATAGTGAATAATACCCTTACTGGTCCACCATACAGCCACCATAATCTTTCGCGGGTGAAGTGATGCTCGTGCATGCTGTCTTGGTGCTTCACCTCGATCTAACCATTGTCCTGACCGTCTCAGATTATCATAAAGTATCCACTTTTCGTCACACGTTACCACTCGATGAAGAAACGGTTCAACTTTCTGTCGATTAGCCTAAGAGGTAGCCACCTCTAATCGACGGAGCTTATTGGCTTCCGTAAATTGGTGCAGCACCCATCGATCGAGTTTCTTCACTTTGCCAATCGAAGAAAGCTGACGACTAATGGTGGCAATGGACACTTGAAATGTTTCTGCAAGGCTACGCACTGTTGTCGACGGATTACCTTCAACTTCTACACGCAGCTCGTCGTCATTAACGGTGCTACACGCATATCCGCGAGGCTCATTTTCCAAATCAAAATTTCCCTCGCTGAATTTTTTAAACCATCGCCGTAATGTGCGTTCATTACACGTGGTTTCACCGAACGTCTGATTAATTTCTCGCGTTGCTGCAGCTGCATTTAATCCCTTTTTAAATTGAAAGAGGTAAATTGCCCGAATATCTCTTGCCGACAGCATTTCCATAGGCGAGACAAGGACAGGTGTATTAATCTTTCCAAGAAATGGAACAGGTACACACTTCAAAATAAATACCCTTTTCTACAAATACAATAATAATTTTCACCAAAAACATACACGTCTTCACACAGGTGCGACTCAGTTCAGACTGAAGGAAAAAACGGACATTACATTTGTAACAACCTGATACTTTCTACTTCAATTAATATAAATGAGTTGGAAATGCTACTTCTCCCCTATGGCAGTAGTAGCTAACATTAAGAGTTAAATGAATAAAAAAAAATACTTGAATTAAATTATTTATTAAACAATTATTTTCTACTCCAATTAATATAAATGAGTTTACTAATAGAACTGAAACAATACAAAGTTTGTTTTTCGATACATACATACATAAATATATGATAGGTCAGCGTCGGGTTGTTATTGATCGACTATGTCAACCTTAAATTATATGGGTCATTGGATGAGATAAAGAAAATTTATTACAGGCACACGCGAAAACGTTCAAATTCTATATTATCAGAGGGTTTTATTCACTTTTTTATCGTTTTAGTATGCCATAAAATCGACGTAAGCTTTTAAACATAATCGTGGTCACAATAACAGAAGACTAGGAAGTTAAACGATAAATCTTTTAATACTCAGTTACCTAGATATTTTTCTTTGAAAAAAAGGCGTTTGATGTTTTCTTTTCTTGGTATTTCACGTACACTAACCCTTTGATTTGACGTCAATGTTAATGACGTAAGTTCAATATTAATCTTTAAATAGATTTATTCTGTTTTCACAAACTATTAAATATATCGCATGTGTCTTCCAAAACAATGCGTTTATGTATATTTTTATCTCGAAAATTTATTTTAAAAAAACTTACCGAACTAGAAAGTGGAAGTCGAAAACTTTTAAGAAAATTTTATATTGTGAGTAAATGTTTTACTCAAAAAGGGAGCTATTTTTGTGTATCTAAAAATACTTCGAAATAGTAAAAATATCCATCCAACCTTTATAAAATTCAATTAATTGAATAACTGAATAACAAGCAGAGGCGTTTATATATTTATTTATCTTTAGCTTTGTCTTGTCAAACAAGAGGCTTTTCTTGATAATAGACAATTTATTCATCGTCAATATTGTTGGATTTATTTTTATTGGTGGTTATAGAAGTAACAACATAACTTCTTTAATTTTTTCAAGAAAAGCGATTCAGTCAATGTTTTGACCAATACAGTACCGTGCAACAGAACTAGAGCCACCATATGAGGGTGGTCCCAGAAGTACCCGACCCAACAAAGAAAACATAACAATTTTAGAAAGAAATATATTTATTTTTCAACGTAATCTCCTTTCAGGTCTATACACTTTTCCCAGCGCTGTTCAATAAGTTCGATACCTTTTTTATAATAGGCGCTGTCTTGCTCGTCAAAATAGCCATTAACTGCTGACATGACTTCTTCATCGTTGAAAAATCTTTGATCACTGAGCCATTTCTTCAAGTTTGGGAACAGAAAATAATCCGAGGAGGCTAAATACAATACAAACTTTCATTCGTTAATTTTGATCATTGCAATAACGGATTTGTGAGCTGGCGCATTTGTCTTGATGAAACAACACTTTCCTCTTAGCCAAATGCGGCCGTTTTGCTAGATTTCTTCGCAACGTTGCAAACGTTAATAGTTTTTTCTTTTTCAAGATAGTCAATGAAAATTATTCCACGCGCATCCCAAAAAAACGGATGCCATGACCAGGCCTACAGATGAAACGGTGTTCGCCTTCTTTGGAGCCGGTTCTCCCTTTTGACTCCATTATTTTGATTATTTTTTTGTTTCTGGTGTGAAGTGATGGACCCATATTTCATCCATGGTTATGAAACGCAGCAGAAATTCTGCTTCGTCGCTGTGAAACTTCGCTACACACTCAATTGAAATATTTTCACAACACTGTTTTAGGTCGAGTGTGAGCAAACGCGGCACCCATTATGCACACAGCTTTCTCATGTCCAAATTTTCAGATAATATGCAATGTACCACACTTTTTGAAATGCCTACTATGTCTGCTAGTTCGCGCACTTTCAGTCGACGATCATCCAGTACCGCTTTGTGGATTTTCTTCACCATTTCTGAAGTAGTCGCTTCATTTGGTCGACCACTGCGATGCTCGTCTTCGCAACTCGTACGGCCTCGTTTAAACTCTGCTACTCAATATTTTACTGTTATAAACGAAGGAGCAGACTTACCCAGAGTAGAATCCAGTTCAGCTTCTATATCGGTTGGGCTGAGGCCTTTCAAATAAAAGTATTGTATCACGTCATGATGACCAATTTTCTTCGTTTTTACAAATTTACTTGAAACGTTCACTATTGATGGCTGCGAAACAAATACTAAAGAACGTGACGTCTTCAAACTTGAAATATATGCTTCATAGATTGTGTACTTTCTAATACAGTGATATTTTTCAAACAACTACCGCCATCTCTAAGTCAGGCCGGGTACTTATGGGACCACCCTCGTAGATATTGCTTATTTGAAAAGAAGGTAAGATGAAAATGAGTTTCATCGCTCATTCACAGATTGAAAAAGCTCGAACGCATCTATCTCGCTGGTCAGCAACAAAATTCCTAAGCTTGTTAAGTCCTCTTCTAAATCATGTGCAATTTGAATTTTATTAATATGTAAAGTGAGCAAGTCACTCAAACGGTCAGTCCAACCCAACCCAACCAGCGAGTAAGTGAATAAATGGAGTGCGGAAACTAAATTGTGGTGTAAATATTGTAGACTTCACATTGAGCTTAATGCTTAATTATTTAAGAAGTATTTTCTATATAAGGAATAAAATTTTTTTATGAAAATTTTCTATTGAATGTTAATGACGGAAACTGTTAAACTTACTACATAGTTCATTAACTTCGAGTTATTTGATTTCGTATTTTTGGTTTATAATTTCAAATATTAAATTCTTACACTATTTTATGTCAATTTATTTATCTACAAAAGAAGAAGAATGAATAACTCGTACCAAATAACAAACGCAACAGTATTTTTCCAAATTAAATATTTATGTTTTAAAAAAATGACAAGCATTTGAAAAACACGAAAATGAATGAGCGCTCATTTAAAATTTATACTTTCGTTTTAGTGATTCGATTTCGTAGCTTCTGATGAATAATGTGAAATTCTCCGAGAAAAATAAAAATAATAATTTTTTATATTATTTTATGTTATTACAGTCTTACGTAAGTATTTCTTATATGTTTTTGCTTTAGCAATTTGCTTGATAATATTTTTGTATACATCAAGGGATTATTTTCAATTTAATAATGGACCAATAGAATAAAGTAAAGTACATAAACGCGAATGCAAATTGTATCGCCGAGAAAACAAAAAGTAAATAAAATATGCAAGTATATTTATCGAACGCTCTACTTTATTTCCTTAAAAGTAGCTTTGTAGCATGTACGAGGTGTAGTAATTAAATAACGAGACTGGTGTGAGAAATGTTATTTATTGCAAATAAACTTATATTTAACTTATATTCCCTTCAATATACTCTACTCCCCTATCTATACACCGTAGTATACTTGCCTTTCATTGTTCAAAACCATGCTATAGTTCATCAGGTGCCAGCCTCTTCAACAATTCTGCCATTTTTGCTTTTACATGTTCAACAGACTGAAAATGTGTTTCCTTTAATGCGCCTTTCACTTTTGGGAACAGGTAGAAGTCACATGGAGTGAGATCTGGCGATTCCGGAGGATGATCAAGCACTGCTGTGCTTGATCATACGCTTGTTCGCTAAAGACTGCTTCACAGATAGGGCATTGTGGTTAGTGGGTTGTTCTGGTGCAGAATCCACGAGTCGTTCTTCCACGAATCCGGCGTTTTCTTCCTTAATGTTTCCCTCAGCTTGATTAGGACTTCTTTGTAGTATTTCTGATTAACGGTTTGACCCTCAGGCATCCAGTCAGGCATGATAACACCCTTGATATCGAAGAAAACGACCAGTATTGCCTTCAATTTCGGCTTGCTCATTCGTGCTTTTTTCTGTCTTAGTGATCCTGCGGCACATAACATTATCACCAAATACCTCCTTTAACATTTGTGAACATTCTATTGGCGATTTTTTTAATTTGACAAGGAACTTCAGATTAATTCGCTGCTCGATTTTTATGTAAACCATTATCACGGCACTACTAAGTAAGAGTGTCCTCTACAATTAAAGCTCGAAAGCAAACTAAAGCAGACAGAGGGACGAAACTTGGGGTAGTTGCTTGGGAAGAATCAAGGTCAATTACGTTCAAATTATAGCCTTACCCAATGCAGGTACATGATGGAAGGAGTGCATTCTCCTATATTTAATTGCTGTACCTCGTATACTTGACAGGGAAATACAGCAATTAAAACAGTAATAATAATAATAAAATCAAACAAAATTTTGAAATATTAGAAATATCATACAGGAAGAAAACGAAACACTAAGAGAAAATTATGTTTTAAACCAAAAATGAACACTAGATATATTCTAAGACGGTACAAAGATGCAAAGAAACAATGGACGAAATCGACAAAACATTCACAATTTAATAGAAACCAAAAACAATTTTACAAAAATCTAGAAAAAATCGATAATGTTGTTCTCATCACCCAGCGGTGTTCAAATATTTTGAGAAATGGTCATATTCTACAGAATATTACAATGCAGCAACATGGATGAACAAAGAAGATAAACACCAAAATGTTCTACAACAAAAAAAATTCATAATTACCATTAAAGAACTTAAAAAGACTACAAATAACAGTTTTTACAATAAAACAATTTCTCGATCACGTACAAATTCTAGAAACAAATACACACATACACACACACAAATGTAAAAGGCAGTCACGTCAAAAACAACAGCAATAGAAAATTTTTCAGTCAAAAATGGAAGATCTCATAACATATAAAACTTACAGTTGTACTGTTTTATGATGGATAATAAAACAGTATCAATCGCGTATAATCTGAGCTTAAACCCGTAGATATACATAGTATGTCGGAAAAATAATGGAAACTTTAAATTAAAAACAATTAGTTATTTTGCATAAATTATTTATTTTTATTCTAAATACATCCCTTCCGCATTAATACACATCTGGACGCGTTTTTTAAGTCGCTTTTTGGAATCGTCTCAATGACTTTTTGGACTTGTGTGACTTTCTTTTCATGCCCAGGGGGAGTTTCGGGAACAGAAAATAATCATACAGAGATAAATTAGGCGAATATGGAGGATGTTGAACAGCCCAGATTTGTTTTTTCGTCCAAAATTCACGAAGAGTGACGGTTCTCTAAGAAGCGACGTTATTGTGAAAGCAAAACTAACTTCTCGGCGTTCGATATTCGAGCCTCACTCTCTTCCACAAACGCTTTATTACACCCAGATAATATTCACTAGTGACGTATATCTTTAGAGTTGTAAAAGCAAGTCAATATTGCCTTCTTTGATAACTTCTGGAAATGTAATATTTTCCATTTCGCAAAGCCTGAGAGCTTCCACGTAGCACTTAGGCGTTTTGTTTAAGAATCGTAATTGAGGCACCAACTCCCATCACTAGTTACTATCGAATCCAGGAATGAGCACTTCCGTCTAGCTGTTTTAATAATGTCCTTGCAATGTTAAACACGAACCATCTCTTGGTTCTTTAAGGTGTGAAGAACAAATTAAGTACAAACTTTCCGTTTTTTTAAATCGTTTGTCAAAATTTCATGAATCAAGAATTTGGATATTTAATTTCTCCGCTATCCACCTTGCAGTCGAAGTAGTAGGTGATTATTTCAAGCACTTTTTTTCAACAACTCATCGTAGTTTTTGTTTTTCGATTGGTTTGGGTAGCCTTTCAAAGCATTACCATCGGTCTGGAATCGCTATCTTTGAAATAAATGTGTATGGGATAAGCAAGCATCACTACAAACTTGTTTCATCAATTCAAATGTTTCTTGTAAAAATTTTACCGAGTTTGAAACAAAATTTAGTGTTAATTCTTTCTCGTCGTGTTTTTGTGACGAGGTGATAAAACGTATTGTCGCTTTGAGCGCTATAACTCTATAACTTGTTGAACGATTCTAATGATGGTGGTCTCGTTTTGTAGTGGGAATATACAGCTTTCAAGTTATATATTGTTCGATGTATGGCGTTAATAGTTTTCTTTAAATTTAAAAAGTTTCGTTATGTTTACAACATTCTATGTATAAGTTGAGTGAGTATTCCAGCATTACGCTGAAAAAGTGTGAGGAAAATGTACCCCATAACAAGAGTAATAATATGATTTATTTAACCGATTCAAAATAAAATTTCAGGATAATAGTAAATGATATAATGAATACCCATATGCACACATGGACAAAATTAGTACTGTCGTTACACTCAACTGTCCTTACTACTTTATGCTATGTTTCAGGATATTTACATCCCTGTCTTTTTAAGATTTATATAATCTTTAAGATGTCAAGTTCTTCTTTCAAAATAAATCCTATGATAGAACATAGCTGTAACTTTAATTTTCGCAATAGTTTCCACCATATTTTGCGCACTCGTCCATCCTTCGAAACACCACACCTCATCACTGCGACTTTTTCACGTTTCTTCTATAACATAGTCATCCTTCCGGACCATAAGAGACTACTCTTCATATGAAGATATAATGCAAAGTTGCTTAAAAGGAGATTGGGGTTGTGACCAGCTTCAGCTCAATTCGTGTCAAATATTCGATACAAATGTTGGAGCGACGCATCGAAGCGTCGTCGTCGTGTAAAGACTAGGGGCCTGGTATCAAGTCAGAACAAATGTTTTTCACTACTTGAACAACTTTGTGCAGGTACTTATGTGTACCAATTTGCATTGACTGTCTTTTGTGTTTCTAGCACCACATTCTATACAACTTAGTAATTCATCTCATGATCAAAAAGATGGTTACCATTTTCTTTATAACGAATCGAGTTTTCCGCACAGACATGAGCGTGCCTTCTTCTTCAAAGAGTCAGACTTTGTTCTACACTTTAATGTGCTTATCACAGTAGTAAAACTAGGTTTTGTCATTTGGTAAGGTGCTATTAACATAAGGAGTATTTCATTTTTAAGTTCTTGAGCATCACGAATCACGTATCTGCTCGTTAGTTAAGGTTTGGAGGATGTAAAAGGAGTAAATCTTTCTCAGTCGTACAGAATATTACGAATTTTTGGTGCATAAATGCCTGGATATTCTTCTGTATTACGATAACTTATGTATCTATCGGAATCGAACATCTTCCCTACAACATCGATGTTTTTTCATAATCTTCTAAGATGCTAGTTATTACCTCCAAAAATTGATCAATTCAATACATTATGAGTGCTGTAATTTTAAATTATCTGGTAGTCCATTTTCGACAGGACAGAGCGAGCTGTTTGCTATACACTTCTACATTTCAGGAGCAACTAACAGAGAGAGAGTGTGAATGTACATGTAAGTTAGAATATAAGCTTGTCATAGCGTTCAACAGCTGGTTGTGGAATATTGCAATACTGCAAGTGCCCTTTTCATATTACATTTTTTACCTTTGTCTTATTAATTTTAACTATTAAGGAACAGTTATAAAGAGTTAGTAAGATTACATAAAAAGTTGATTTTGATTTCAATTGCAAAATCGATCGAAACTGAAAAAAACACCTGTAAATGCTCTGTTTATCGTTTCTTTTTCATCAATTAATTAATATAACATATCAAGACTAGCAAACACCTACAAGACTTACAGTTATTTCGTATTTTGTTTAGAATAATTCTTCCGTCCTGTTATTGATTTATTTCAGTCATGCGAGCTTTACCTTGAGTACGCTTATATAACATCATTTGTATGCAGATTTATGCCTTAAAATAATGCCCTCAAACAAGAGACTATAAATACATATTACATGAGAAATGCGGGGGTGGAAGAAAGCAATTAATTGGCATGACTTTAATTATTTTATTGAAATTTCATAAACTTTCATAGTTAGCTTCACAAATAGTACGCTTTTTAAGAGCTTCAAAGAAGTAGAAATTAGTTCTGATCTGAGACTGTTTATATTATTTTATATGAAAATTATAATTATTATATATTATTTTATTATTTATTAATTATAATATAAATTATATGAAAATACAAAAAACGAAGTAGCTATGTAATAATAAAGCAATGTAAAAGTAATTTTGATGGAGCCTGTGGATGATTAACTTAAGCACTGAAGGTTGATATATAACCCCTTCCCACATTAATTTTCATATTCTGTATACGTATGTCTACTGGGCTATGCATATGGAAAAGGATTATTAATTAGAACACTAATATGAATTATTCTCTATCTAATTTTCAAAGTATTATTTAAATTGTAAAATCACACGAACTGTACCGCTGAAAGCCAAAGTGCACACTCTACACAGTGTGCGTTTTGGCTTTCGGCGGTATGATTCGGGTGCGGAATTTGTTTTTGTACAGGTATTTTATCCTAGTTTTCCAGGTGCGACACTGAAATACGTATACAAAATACGAAAATTAATGTGTACAAGAGTTATATATCAACCTTCAGTGATCAATGTAAAAGTAGTGAACAACGTACTCATAAAAAAAAAATGCTTGAGTTAAGTTTAAAAGAAGTTTTTCGACTCATTTCATCCAATACCATTCTCTTATTTCTTAGTGCTTCCATCCTTAGATTCTAGCTTTTCTGAATTTTCTTTTTCTTCTATATTGTGGGCCATGCTTTCGTCCAAATCTTTACTATTACATCCCATCATTCAACGATGCACTTAGACATCCTCTCTTGTTTCTTCCCGGTGATCTCTATTCAAATATATGTTTCGGCCATCTCTTTCATCCATCCTTATTAAATGTTCGACCATTTCGGACTTTCTCTTTCAATTCGTCATATAACGGTTTCTTTAGCTTCCATTCTGGTTCGGATCTGATTATTTCTAACACCTTGAATTCTCGATGTTCTGGAACTCCGTCTGAGATAACCCATTTCAACAACTGTTAACTTTTTTTATCTTCCTCTTTCGCCATCTATACTTCACTGTCATAAAATAATACTGATTCCAACATTGTCTGGCGTATCCTTTTCTATTGCTTTTACTTATATTTTTATCTTTCTCTTATCGAAATATACCCTCTTTATCTTCTATAACTCCCAACTATTTACACTTTTGAATCTGTTTTACATTGTTTTCGCTTGTTATTAACACTCCATATTTTGTTTCATAGTTAGCTATCAAATATTCGGTTTTCTCTAAACTCACCTCTATTCCCTATCTCTGATATTCAGTATACAGTCTTCTCTACTTGTTTATGACACCGGTAATTAATTCATAAGTTAATACTTTTATTTACTCGGTTTACCAGAATAATTTTTTCATCAGCACAATATTTTTTTAGATATTTGTATTTTATAGATATTTGTAACAGATATGCGAGACCTTATTATAAAAATTGTTTAGTTTACTTTTGAAAACCCCTTACGATATCGCAAGGCGAAATATAAACAGAAAAGTGTATTTAGTTGTATTTAAAGAAATATAGTTTATGAAACTATATAAGTATTTGAATTCCAATTATATTTACTAGACTTTATTATTTTTTGATTTCTGGGTTGTAATATATTCTTGCTATATATGTTTCCGAATCAACTTAGCTGTTTCTCTTGATATTTATGGGGATTGCTTCTTGATTTGTCATATTTCGTATTTCTTTCTTTCTCTGTCCCATTTTGTTTTCCTCTCTAATCTTCTTAAAAACCTCATTTATGTAGCGATGATCTTCCTTTCGTTCTTAATGCCCCATACTAGATAAAGTTATAGGATTATGAGCCCTTAATTATATCATTATCTTTCTTTTCCAAACACTGTTTTGCTTAAGGTATAGTAAACATTATTTGTTTTTCCTGCGCGGTTAGTTATGTCCAGTTCTAATTTTCCATCTTCTGCTGTCGTACTTCTTATGTATTCATAAGCTGTTTCGTGTTTTGTCACGTGTTTTAGTTTTATTCCATTAATACAAATTTATATGTTCATTCATGTTTCTTGTTGCACCTACTTGTATTCATTTCCAACTCGACTTTCTCTACCTCTTCTGCCCATATCTTTTTTACTAAATCATTCACTGTTTTATGGGTTTTCGCTACTAAAATAATGTAATTGATACACAGAAAATTGTAAAATATTCTAGTCTTTTGTATGCTATTAATGTCTGCAGATCAGTTTTTAGATTTCTAGTATTCTTAATTAACTCGGCTATCAACATCACAAACAATAGTAGGCTTAAACTGACTCCTCCTTTCATACTCTGATCCATTCTAAACTTTACTGTTGTTGTTTCCTATTTATTTGTTCAAAACAATTGCCAGAAGCGTTAAATGTGGCCCAAGAAACGATTAGCAACCGATTGCGAGCAATCGGAATAATCCAAAAGATGGGATAATGGGTGCTAGATCAATTGAAGTATAGGCAAATGGAAAATCGAAAAATCGTCTGTGAAACGTTGCTTCGAAGGTATGATCTGCAGTCATTTCTGCATCGAATAGTGACAGGTGATAAAAAATGCATTTATTTCGATAACAGTAAGGGCAAAAAATCATGGTTATCATCTGGCGAAGCCGGCCCATCGGTTACAAGGTCAAATAGTTTTATCGCAAGACCAGCCTGTGTGTTTGGTGGAAACAGAGTAGCGTGGTGTTACGAACTGTTGAAACCTGGTGAAGCAGTTAATACTGGTCGCTAACGACAACAAATTATCAATTTGAACCATGCATTAATAGTAAAATGTGCAAAATGGGCTCGAAGAGTGATTTTACAGCAAAATCGGCCAAGGAAGCATTGAAAGCACTTGGATGGGACATAATATCGCACCAACCGTACTTTCCAGACCTTGCCTTGTTTGACTATCACCTTTTCGCATCAATAGGTCATGCGCTTGCAGAGCAGCGCTTCGCCAATTTCGAAGAAGTTAGAAAATAGCTCGATGAATGGTTTTGTTTAAAGGGCAAACAGTTTTTTTTGGGACGGCATCCATAAATTGCCTGAAAGATGGGCAAGATGTGTGGAATCAACTGGCCACTACTTTGAATTCATAAATTTTAAAATTTTCTTTCAAATTATTTGGTTTTTTTTTACGAAATAACCGGTAATGACTTTCCGGTACACCACGTATATGTGTGCGGAGTTGTAAACTATTACGCAGGCGGTATTGGTTTGCAATTTAAATACACATGTATAGTCCATACAATAGTTACTAAAGCCAAGAAACGAACTGTACTTTATTTGATCGAAGAATTTTTAAGTTTAGTTTATGTAAATATTTTTATTTTATCACAAATTAATCAAAACAGGTTAGCGTAACAATTAAGTTCATCCCTTACTCCACGTACTTTGTAGTTTCTTTTGTTTAGGCGTTTCATTATATTCCAAAATTTTCTATTATTCAGACATGCATAGATCTCATCCAAAATTGTACAAAATTCCTCTCGAATTATTATTTGGTTCAACTGCGTTTCTTGTTCTGATTTATTTGTATAATTTATTCTTGTTTCAGGTTTGTGTCCATGTATTTCCTCCAGGTTACTTTTTCTCTTTATGATTTGATTTATTTCCCAATCCCATCGTCTCGTCCTTTATTTATCTTAATTTTTTTTCATTTCGCGAATCTCTAATACTTTATCATGAACTATTTCTGTGAGAAATTTTCCCAAAAGCCGCTTTTAAGTTTATAAATTCTAATAATTAGTATTAAAAAAAGCGTTCGTGAACATTTACAAATTAGAAGAAACAGAAGCTAGATGAGATTAAGTAAAACTCTAAGATGTATACTATTTTCTTTGATAACATGCTTTTACACGCAACGGTATGAATACTTTCGCCACACAGTGTATTCTAAAAAGACGCATTTATGAACATTTCGAAATTAGAATAGAAGCTAAATGAGATTAAATAAAGCTCTTCCTTTGATAACAAAATTATTCTGTACTTTTTGCTGGCATTCCTAAATCTGAAAGGTAGTAATCTTGAATATTAACGAAAGACGAGTGTAAGTAAAAGTAAATGACGTTTGTCAATATATTTGCAAAACACGGTGGAAGAAAAAAGCGTAAACACATTTTTATGTTTATACAAACGAAAGGTTTTCTCAAAAGATTCGCCTTTCGTCCTGAATAAATAATGTCACTCAACAGCCTTGGGTAATAACAAAGGTACTTTAAATCACAATTTGGAAAGCATTTGTTGATTACAAATTTTCAATTTGCGCTTAATTAATAAAAGTACAGAGCATTATGTAAAACATTAATAAACACATTGTTATGAAAGAAGTCATATTAATAATACTTATATGTTGGGATTAAATATAATATTTTAGCTAAAAAATGAATTGACTCAAAATATAATAATAGAGTTATATTCTTCTGTGGTTAGACTTTTTCGACCAGTAGGGAATAATAAGTTCATATTAACGACATGTCGGGCTTGTTTTCCCCCTTTTAAAGTTATTTATTTAATTGCTTTTCTTTATTATTTTTCATATACACCCATTTTACGTATATATACATAAGTTACATTTCACTTTGCGGTAAAATTTGAAAAATTTATTAGTTGGTTGAAGAAGTTGACAAATAGTTTTTACAATTTAAATAATACTTTGCAAATTAAACCGTGTTCTAATTAATAATCCCTAGCCTTTACATATTTAAAATAAAACTTAGCTTGCACCACGTGCATCCTCCTGCATGAGCTATTATAACGGGTCTTTGATCAAGCACTTCCTATCTTTAAATTTAAATAAAACAAAGTGTGTGTGAGATATCATCGAAACTTTTTATTCGTTTGAAAGGCCTACCGATGCCATTATGTATGGAATATAATATCGCGCAGATGTCTGTCGCGGCTTCTCTGGGTAGCGCGCATCCGAAATGTCCACTTTTCCATGACTCTGGCGCATAAATCAGGCTGAATTTGACCGATGACATGAGTTATGTTGGCGTTGAGGGCCACTGTGGTTTGCGCTGGTAATCATCGACCTATAGCGCTCGCCAGTGACGGTGATGGCCTGGCCAACGTCGTCCTCAAAGAAATATGGATCGATGATGCCGCCTGTCCAAAATCCACACCAAATAGTGACTTTTTCGGGATGAATTGGACGCTTTTGGATCTCATACGGATTGGTATCGTCCCAAATAGGACAATTTTGTTTTTTGACGTACCCATTCATCCAGTAACGGGCAACATCGCTGAAAATAATTTTTTGATGAAAATTAAGGTCAGTGTCTAACTGCTCCAAGGCCTATTCAGCGAAATCGACTGCCTCGGATTCTCCTGCACACTCTCACCGATAGCGGCGACGTTTTCGGCAGATCTTGCGTTTTGTCGTCGTACGGGTGTTGATTCATTGTTCACTGAACTAGTGGACTCAAATTTGTCCACCACACTGCGAATAATCCTCTCGGTAGAACGATTATGGCGACCGTAAAATGGGCGAAGGGCACGGAACGTTGCCCAAACAGAACACCCATTTCGATAAAACAATTTTATCATTCGCACGTGATGTTGAACGCTATCTCCGTCCATGGTGATTTAGCAAAACAGACTGAATAAATAACTGCCAATTCGACAGATATTGCTTCAACAATATGGCCGCTATCAACGGCCAAATTTCGAAAGTCCCTATTGGAAGACCCGTTATATGAATCGAAGTTGGGTCAGCGACTATAAGTTATATTTTTATTTCATAGATTTTTTTAATAGTTTTTTAAAAATATTTTAATATTTGTAAGTAATTTTTTTTGCGCTTGAATATTGTATATTTACAAAAACAAGCATTTTAAATTAACAAAAGTATACTGTGTTTTTGTGCGTTTATGCTTATGTATGGAACTGACGGAACTGTTATGTTCATTTGGTAACAGTCTAATCTGCAGGCATGTGTTATTCCTTTCTTCCCCTCTATCTTACGCATCTTTATATACATATACTGTCATGCGTACCTATAATTATATACATGTGTTTTTAAATTAACGTTAATACTCGTACATGTATGTATATACAGGAAGATGCAAACAATTTATCTCCTAAGAATTAAGTTATTATAAAGGTCATTGAGATTGATAATATCCATGTTATCTACATGCATAAAATTGTCTGTAGAAAGCTGAAAATTGGACAATGTATTTAGTATTACCCTTAAAATTCCTTCGCTAATACATTTCTCTAATCTTTTACTAGTTAGTAACAGTGACACTGACGGTTTGACAGGTTCTACTGTTCGTACTACAGCATTGGCAACAAAATTTTTTTGCAGTCTGTAGTCTCTTTCACATATAACTACATGTTTCTATTATTTAAATCGGATTTAATATTGTTTTCTATTTTATCGAGCATCTACCCTACACGATTTTGCAATGTTGATGGTAATTTCTATTTGGGATTGTTTGTAGCCCAGAATTTGCGTAATTATTTTTTAACAGGTAAAGAAAACGGTAAATTATAAACAGTAAATATCAAAATTAAATCAAAAATAAAGTCACTATACACGTTTTAGCATATTTATATTGTGCGGTTTTAATGTGTTTTTACACGCAAATTTTTGCCATGACAATAAAAATTTATCGCAAATTGTACATATTATTTTTGCGCTATCGTACTTATTCGTTTTTTTTCTAAACTCACCTCTAGTCCCGATCTATGATATACAGTATTCAGTCTTCTTCACTTGTTTATAACATCGTTAATTCATCCATAGTTGCAATACTTTTATTTATTGGGCGATTGTAATTTGGGCCAATGGTCATTATTTAATCCTCGGAGATTAGTCAGGCAACATTCTTAGTATGTAAGTTGGGCCGAAGGATTATAGGGATTAAAATTAAAAGCATTTTTGTAAATAAGTAGGATAGGAATTAATAATTAATATTCACACGAACAGGGTCTCCATTACTTAATTGTTTCTAGAAATTTGGGATTTTATTTACCTAATTGTTAATTTAATAAGTTTAAAGGAACTCCCCTCCATTTATATAAATATATACGCACAGTATTCAGTTCATCCTGCGAGTTCAAAGAGTTATTTAGTTCACAAAGTGCAAATATCATGAGTCAATTACGAGAAATTCTTAGTGTACGTGGTCAAGTTCTTTTGATTTTTCAAACGTATACTTCTTGTAAATCAGATTTGCTGAAGTATGGGCCCATAATTTTATCTTCTTTTTATCATTTCTTTTCCAGGCACTGTTTTGCTTAAGGCATAGTAAATATTATTTGCTTTTCTTGCGCGGTTTGTTAGGTCCAATTCTAATCTTACATCATCCGATTTTTTTCAAATGTTTATGGTAATGTCTATTTGGAATTGTTTGTAACTCAGAATTTTCGAAATTGTTTTTTAACAAGTAAAGGAAACGGTAAATTATAAACAGCAAATATGAAAATTAAATTAAAAATAAAGTCACTATAAGCATTTTTGCATACTTATATTGTACGGTTTTAATGTATTTTTACGTGCAAATTTGTTCCTGGAGAAGTTTTGTCGCAAATTGTATCAATTATTTTTGTACCCTCGTATTTTTAATTTGGAAGTTTCTACTAGTAGTAGCACCATCATAATCTTCTGATATTCTATACAAAAAAACAATAGTATAGCTAATATCAGAACTGTTCCCACCAAACTGATGCGATGTACTAAATTCACCCTGTGAATTAAGTAGGAGCACACGTCTCGACTCTCAGCGATTCTGATGAACCGCCAAGAATTGGCAACTCTATTTCTAACAATACATTCAAGTTTCATTTGCGGTAACAATCATCTTCTCAAATTTTTTGCTTTCTTGTTGAACACACTGTTTCCAAATTCACAAATCAATATTAATAAAGGCGGAATATAATGAGCACAAATTTTTAAATATTTTTAAACGTTTATACATAGGGAAAGAAACTTTTCCGACAGATATTTCAAAAATGCGAACAGTTGGGCGAATCCGTGTGAATAATTATCGCTCTCGCGTTGGTGGTTTTTCATTTTGGTCCCGTAAATCCGAAACTTACTTTCAAAAGTGGTCATTTTTTCGATATCTACGTAAGCATCCTGACATGTTTGTGACACTGCTTCAAACCGCTTTTCGTTCCTGAGGTACTCGTGAATTAATACAGTAATTTTAAACGGCCCTTTCAAAGGGCGTTTCAAACACTGAAAAAGCCTGGTAAAATTTGTTGCGAATTTTCTAGGCATTTAAAAACTTCAAGGGAGTCCTCCACCACAGTACTTTTTGTGCTAATATCCAGATGGTCGCATATATTGTAATAACTAAATCTGAACAATCCTCTGAATAACCAGCGCTAATAATATGGACAGTGAACGCATGCAGGTATTTCCGATTATTCGCATCATGTTAGTGAATTGTTAACTGTGACGAGTGTAAATAAATTTCTATATCGTTTTGCTACGTTAGAATGTACAGGAACTATAATTATGTAAATATATTATTTGCAAGATTAGTATTTTATCGTACGCTATTGTGGACTCGGAAATTTGTTTAACATTAATAATAACTTTACAGCAATCATATTAGAATATTACAAAGCGTGTTTCAAATTGCGCGGTTTTCTTTAAGAATAAATAAAATATAGATGGCGCACTGAATTTGTCTGGTTATGTGGGCATTTAAAAAGTGCGATGTATGACATTTATGAAAATGGCTTCGTACACGGTAAAACAACGCGTTCGAATTGTCTAATTATTTTATGAATATCAGCGTTCTGTGAAAAGAGTTTTTAGAAAATTACGTGAATTTTATGATTTCCATAGTCGTCCATCTGAAAGCACTATTGGTCGAATTATTAAAAAATTTTAAGAGACCGCTTCCGTAGAGGATCAAAAAAGTAAAAAATACAGTCGTAGTGGTCGTTCACAAGAAAATATTGGTTTGGTTCCTGAAAGTGTTGCTGAAGATCCTGAAATGTCAATTAGGCGACGTTCACAACAACTTGGACTTAGTGGATCAACATGGCATATTTTACACAAGGATTTAGCTCTGAAGGCATATAAGGTTCAAATAACACAGAAACTGAAGCCATTAGATCATTTAAAACGCCGTTCATTTGTCAATTTCATCAATGAACAACCAGCTGATTATCCTCAAAAAATAATGTTTTCCGATGAGGCACCTTTTGGACTTGGTGGCTATGTTAATAAACAAAATTGCCGTATCTGGGGTGAGGAAAATCCACGAATTATTCACGAGAAACCTATGCATCCTAAACTAGTTACTGTTTGGTGTGCATTATGGTCGGGTGGTGTAACTGGACCTTACTTCTTTGAAAATGCTACTGGTAAAGCTGTATTTCCAGTAAATCTTCATGTATTGCTTCCACATACTATTAATTTTGTAATTTGTTGAACGTAAGAAATGCAGCCTTATTGAAGGTACTTTTAATCATTACTTATTACGTAGAGACATTATTACGTAAGACATGGTAAAGAAAAATTTGAATGTCCTCTCATAGAAAAATACTGCCCAAATAAAGCGACCGCTATTAGGAACAAGAACATTCCCAAAGACATGTGGTTTTTATTATAAACCTAGCAGTTAATGTAACAATATTAATACCACTCATAAATTCAAAACGATGTAGTGAGAAAAAGACATATTAACCAACAGAGAAGCCTGAACCCATAAATTACGATTTGTAATAGAGATTCTTAATTTCGTTCATATTTTATTAAGAAATTGGAGCAAACTTGCGCCAATCTATGCGTGGGGCAATAGGTTTAAAAATTATTAGTTCAGACACCTTTTGCGATATTACAACGTGTCCAATGAAAAATCTTTTTGTTAGTTAACATCTGTGGTTGATAAATAATATCTCTCTCTCCAAAAAACCTTTATCTCACGATACATACTTATGCACGTAGTCTGTTTTTAGAATATTCATTCATTTTCGCCTAATTTATAACTAATACCATGTCTCAAATTTTAACCCTTTCACAAAACATTATGTTTTTGTCTGCCAAATACATACACAAACACGCACACACACTTTATATATATATATATATACACACATATATATATATACATATATACACAATAGGACAATAAAAATGCCCTATTAATAAGTTAGATACGATAAAAATACCTTCGTTTAATTATTATTCTGAAACCAATTAAATTCATCCGTTCCGTAGTACAGTTACATTGGGAAATTTTTTCAAAAGTTTCATTTTGCCACGTACAGTTGATGTACAGTCTCGTCGATTGCTGTTAAAAGCTAATGAGGTACATTATCTGTTTCTGGCGAAAGTTTTTTTGTGTAGTCGTTGGCACGTTATAAGTCCACTATCTTCGCAACAAGTTACGGCTCGTATTTTCTTCGCTACTCGAGTACTGTTGCTTTTCCAATATCTATTTTACACTTTCTACGTGTCTTTAATTCACAGTAATTACTGCTTCAATTTAAAAATTTCTTTACATGCTTAAAAATATTTTTTATACTTCAGAAAGTAATTCTAAAGATAAAGTTAAATTAAAACCAATAAATTACTATTGTTACCTAACGAATTTAAAGGAAACTATTTCTTAATTAAATTAATTATATATGTATATATATATATATATATATATATATATATATATATATATATATATATACAAGGGTAGTTTATATTTAGTGAATAGCAAATAAAAAAAATTTTTATTATCAAAAATAGCTTTATTGCTTTTCAAAATATTCTCCTTAAAAATCTATACACTTTTGCATTCGTTTAAACCAATCCGAAAAGCATGGCTGCCAATGTGAAGACGGTATCTCCGAAATATGAGTTTTGAATGCCACAACTGCCTCTTCCGGCGTAGAAATCCGTTGATCACGAAGTTTATTTTTCACATGTGGGAACAAAAAGAAATCACAGAGTGCTAGATCAGGGCTGTATGGCGGATAGATCATCAATTAATGTCTTGCCCAGTCAAATATTCCATTATTTAAACTGACCTGTGAGAGCTCGCATTGTCATGGTGGAGAGTGATCTGTCGTTTTCCGTTTGTTTTCCTTATTTCTTCAAGAACTTTTGACAAACAAATAGTTGTGTACCATTCGGAAATGACCGTTCTACAACTCTCTAAAGGCACGGTTGCAACGTGACCGGTTTTTCCGATAAAACAGGCCACCATTTGTTTTGACGTGCTTCGAGCGCGAACAACTTTTGTTGGTTTTGGCCCATCTTGGAATACCCACACAGTCGACTACTGTTTACTATCGGGCTCATACGTATAGATCCAAGATTCATCACCTGTTACGACTTTATTAATGTTCTTTGAAGCACCGCCATTGTATTTTTTATGCATTCTTTGGCACCAATCGACGCGAATACTTTTTTGAGCGGTTGTCAAGTTATGTGGTACCCAATGTGAACATAGCTTCTTAGCGGCTAAACGTTCATGCAGGATCTTATGTACGCTGGTGTTACTAATACTTAGAGATGCCTCGACCTCACGGTATGTCACATGACAGTCTTGTATTATCAATTCAGACACTGCATTAATGTTTTCCGACACGACATTTGTGGGACAACCTTCACGAAATTCATCGTCCAAAGTTTGAATTCACTATACCTACAATATACTGTAGTTTTCGATGATGCTTCATCACCATATAAAGAATATTCAGCTCGTCGATGATTTTTGATAAATGCAAGTTCTTGTGGATAGAATTGTGAAACTGTTGTCTTAGCATAAAATATTTATGATAACAAGACGCCGCCTTTAGCTACATTCCCCAATGTGTAAGAAACGGTTGGTTCAGGGATACCAGAATAGCGTCTGTAAAATTCGCGAGCACGTTTGGAGAACTTGAAACGTACTATCTTTGTATTTGCAACTAAAGCATCTACCTCTGGATAACATTGTCCGACACAAGATGCAAGACATAAATTTTGCACATAACATGCACAAACTACCTCACACTTTTTTAAGAACGGCTTACACAACCCATTGTACTGCCGCCATCACTAACAAACACTATTACTTGGTTTATTGGAACTTAAAATTTCTCTAATATTTTTAGCACCAGCTTCGTAATTGTTTTACTGGTACACTACTCCACTCCTTTACTATTTAGTAACACTAGCGAGGATGTTTTAAGGAGTCCAATGCGCGTACTAATATGTGTATTAGAATGCCTTTTAATATATGTAGTCTTGACCACACGTAACCAAATTTGTTTGTTGGGATTTAATATTGAGTCTAATTACTTGGTGCACGATTGCCACATTTCCTTGTAAAAGTTCTCCGACTTGGCCATGGTCGAGTAGAATGATGTTTATTCAAAAAGTTCCGAAATGGTTGTTAATCGGGCAAAGTGAATGGTATTGGAAACTAGAAACATGGTCATTAGTTCAAACACAAATTCCGCATGTAAAGGTACAGATCTTTGACTCCAAATATGTATAGGGTGTTTCAAATTTCGCGGTTTTTTTAAAGAATAAATAAAACACATAATTTGCATTCACTTTCAAAAACTTTTTATTGGTAACTGAAGTATTAGTTATGACATTTATATGCGAAAAATAGTATCTGCCAAATGGCCTCGTCTTGCAGCTCCATAGGCGTCCACTGTTTCGTTAAAATTTTCAATGACATTTTGACATAATTGAGGCTCTATCTCATCAATGACACGAATAATTTCATCTTTCAAAGCAGGAATTGATAGTGGATTGTTTCTATAAACCTGACTTTTCACATAACCCCAAAGAAAATAGTCTAACGGTGTCAAATCACATGATGTTGGTGACCAATTATCATCTCCGTTTCTTGAGATTACACGTCCAGGAAATTTTTCCCCTCAATCAATCAATTGATTCGTGTGCAAAGTGAAGTATACCGCCATCCTCTTATCAATATCGATCACCATTGACAGTTACAGCTTCACCAGCAGCATTTTCAAAGAAGTAAGGCCCAGTTACACCACCTAACCATAATGCACACCAAATAGTAACTCGTTTAGGATGCATAGGTTTCTCATGAATAATTCGTGGATTTTCCTCATCCCAGATACGGCAATTTTGTTTATTAACATAGCCACCAAGTTCAAAATGTGCCTCATCGGAAAACATTATTTTTTGAGGATAATCAGTTGGTTGTTCATTGATGAAATAGACAAATGAACGACGTTTGAAATGATCTAATGGCTTCAGTACCTTTGTTATTTGTATCTTATATGCCATCAGAGCCAAACCGTTGTGTAAAATATGCCATGTTGTTGATCCACTAAGTCCAAGTTGTTGTGAACGTCGTCTAATGGACATTTCAGGATCTTCAGCAACACTTTCACGAACCAAACCAATATTTTCTTGTAAACGACCACTACGACTGTACTTTTCACTTTTTTTGATCTTCCACGGAACCGGTCTCTTGAAATTTTTTAATAATTCGACCAATAGTGCTTTCAGATGGATGACTATGTAAACCATAAAATTCACGTAATTTTCTAAAAACTCTTTTCACAATTCGCCGATATTCATAAAATAATTGGACAATTCGAACACATTGTTTTACCGTGTACGAAGTTATTTTCATAAATGTCATACGTCGCACTTTTTAAATGCCCACATAACCAGACAAATTCAGTGCGCCATCTATATTTTATTTATTCTTTGAAAAAACCGCGCAATTTGAGACACCCTTTATTACGAAACTTAATATGTCTATGACATTCTCCTTTGTTTGGAAAGAATAGAATTCCGTCGTAGTGTTTTGTCATCATCGTATGTCAAGTTCGTAAACTTCTCAATAAACACTTTTACTGGATCAGTGAAAAGTAACTTTCTTCCCCTTCTCTCTTTCGCCATTTTAGTTACAATGCATTTGTTTCTACAGCTTTCAGATAACTAACCAGATTCTCGTTATGATAACAGGCTCGATATATGTTAAATGCGTGCTACACTATTTACATGTTACGTTGCGCGGTTTTATTTACAAATTCGTTACAAACTCATTGAGTAAATCAAAGAAACTACAAGTGTTAAATTAGCAACATTATTCACTCAATAACCAATTTTAGCACTTGGAAATTGAAATTTTAGTTTAATAATTCCAAATTAGATTTGAAACTTTAACAATTGTTAAAACAAAATGATAAACAAATGAGTATGAATGAAAGTTTAGGTTTTGTTTTGTTTTAGTTAAACGAGCACACGACACCTCGAGTAGACCCGAAAAACTTCCACACGATTCCACGCCTTATTACAGTAATCCAACTGCAATTAAACGAGGTATGTTCATTAAAATAAATACTGTTTGTACAAAAATTAAAACCGAGTAACTGGGGGCAAAAAACTTTATTCGATTATACATACATGCAATATAAAAACTACTAGGCACTGCATCTAAAAAAGTGATCAATCACTACAATTGTCCATAATTCTTTTACGTTTAACCCTGCTACCAAATTTCTGGCATAATTCAGAGATAGTCATTACCATGTTCTAAGTATACACTCAATATCACAAGCACGTGTACGAAGTTTTTAACCTTAGGTACGAAACAGACGCATTTTTTCTGTCAAGTGATTTGCGTTACCATAAAATTAAATGCGTTCAAAAAGAGAGCTCGTTGTCGTTGGTACTTTGCTGCAAGTGAGCCGCCAACGTAATGAGTGCCACCTACGTAAGTAATTTTGAAGCAGTGTTTTCAGAGAGATCCAAAATTATCACTCGAAGTCGCTACATGCTCGAAGAATATTAGCATTCATTGATCATGAAAAGACGGCGATTGATTACGTCAGGTTATGAATGGCAAAGTATGAAGCTCTATTCCTTTTTAAAAGAAAACGCACTACACGAAACCATCAAAGACGTCTCCAGAAAATACTTGGAAACAGTCCCCATTCACGAAAATACACTGGTCTCCGAAATAGACATTCATTTCCATTTTGGAAACCACCAAAGACCTCAAGACGTTCTACTTGATAACCTTAAACTGACCTTTCCTACACCCAGTACATATAGTTCCTACACAAAAAAATCTTACTTACCATGCACCGCTTATTAATACCCATCCAACCTTTAATCATAATTCAAACCTCCCTTCAAAGCTCTCTAAACCTATCTCGAAAAACACTGCCCGCGTCAAGCAACCTATACCATGATTTGGGAAACAAAGAACTCAATTCATTTCCAATAATTATAGATCAAAAGTTCAGATGATTGCAGTGAGCAAAAGGCCAGATCGATCACAATTTTAGTAACGCAATTTTTACCGATAAGTTCGTCCCTAGAAAACTTTTGCTTTAGCATACTGCCAAGCGCCAGATTAAAGTACATATTCGGGGATGCTTCTTTAAAATAAGATTTCGGCACATTATTGATTATCACGAGTACGCAGACAGAATGAAAATTATTTATAGGGTCCGGCAAAATTATTATCTACTTCGGTTTATTAATAACAGAACTATTAACAATTGATGATATTTGTAATTGAGACAAGAGACTGGCAACTTTGTTATATTCGTTGACATTTGTCAAAATGGAGCATCGATCAATAGAATGGGAGTAAAAATTTATTCAATTTAATTACATAATAGCAGTTCGAACATGTTTTCAACAATTTAATTTTTAGCAGTAATCACGGCGAAAGAAAATTTCAATTTGGATTTATAAATGTAGAACATATGGATACATTTTAAATCAAAAGTCGAGTGGACGACCAAAGTTTGTCCGCAATATATTTAATGAAGAAAATGTAAGAAATGAAATTATCGCTATTCTCAAAAAATCCATTATTAAATATGGTACTGACTTTGACGGAGTAAAGTATTGTACATAAGGATTATCAAAAAAGAAATATTTACCCGTACAAAATCGTAATAGTTTAGGAAATAAATGATCTAGACAAGATGAGTAGACTAGAATGTTGTCTCTTTGTTCATAATTACCATGGCATCGAAAACAATCTGTTCATGAATGATGAGGCTTATTTTTATTTAAGCAATGATGTAAATAGTCAATTGTCGTTACTGGGCTTAAGAGAATCCCCGTGAAATTAATCAGCGACCTTTACATTATGCTAAAGTAATTGTATGATATGCAATCTCCTTGTCTTGGATAATTGCACGTCTTTTTTATTGAAGAGAATGGACAAACTGTAACAGTTACTGCTATTTGCATTCTTTTTTTCGTAATTTTCAAAATGAATTTGGATATTACAGGTTTCAACAGAATGGCGCAGCAAGTCATACGGCGAGAATAAGCATGAATATTTTAGGACAGTTCTAACCATGAATATTTTAGGACAGTTCTTTCCAAACAAATTGATTTCCAAGAACGAAACTATTTCATGGCAAGGAAGATCTGAATCATTCAGTATCGTATTTTTTTCTCTGGGGCTATTGAAAACTAAAGTGTTTGTTTGCAAATAAACCCAGAAGTCTAGAAATGCTGAAAATGAATATTACAATTAAAATCAATGCTACTCGGCTTGTTCTTGAAAATATTATGCAAAAATTTCTAATCCAGTTAGAAGGACATAATTGTAGAGAGCGGCTGTCTTTGCGAGGTGCCATATTCAGAGTATACTAATCTTTCATCTTTCAAGTTTAAGAATACAGGTCTCTTTGTTTCGTTTTTCAAGTCAATAAACTTTTATAAGCTAAATGAGTTACTTATTTTGCCGGACTCTATATAAGCGTTATATGGCGTTGCTGAAGTCTGTCCGTAAATGGTTTGGCTTCAATAATAGAGTGTGGGTCTTATAAAAAGACAATGACCCGAAACACAGAAGTTGAAAATGTACGGACTGGAAACGAAAAAATTACATCGGTGCAATATAAAAAATCTCTCTTAATTAGCAGACACAAATTCTATTGAAAATGTGTGGAAGTGAATGAAGATGTATATACATGTAAGCAGCAAAATTTAGTTAACTACTACTAAAAATTTTTCTCGTAACAACTAATCCCTAACGTTTTCTCTTCATGTTGAAATAAAAGGTTTTTTCGATATCATCTAACCGTTCTTCAAGCATTTCAATTTTCTATTTTATATTAATGCTACACTCTTTTGTCAGGTTCACTAATTACTGATCCTCCCTCATAATTTAAAATTTCTAGTCCTGAAGATAACTTTTAAACTCTTGTGGTACTGAATACGTTAGCACTTAGTTGTTTTATAGCAAATTACACTACAGCTGGAATTTTTACTTCACGATGGCCTAAATATTTTTCTCGTAACAACTAATCCCAAACGTTTTCTCCAACCAATCTTCGTATTGAAATAAAAGGTTTTTTCGTTATCATCTAATCGTTCTTCAAGCATTTCAATTTTCTATTTTATATTAGTTCTACTCTCTTTTGTAAGGTTCACTGATTACTGATCCTATTTCACAATTTCAAATTTCTAGTCCTGAAGATACCTTTTAAACTCTTGTTGTACTGAATGTGCTAGAACTTAGTTGTTTTATTAGTAAATTACACTACAGCTGGAATGTTTACTTCACAATGGCCTAAATATTTTTCTCGTAACAACTAATCCCTAACGTTTTCTCCAACCAATCTTCATATTGAAATAAAAGGTTTTATCATCTAATCGTTCTTCAAGCATTTAAATTTTCTATTTAAAGATATAGCATCATAATTGAATACACTAAGACAACCCTCCAGGTGGGCCTTAATAAAATATTTCACAGTTACAAAGGCCACATTTTGTTCGTCGGTATCTAAGCCTTGATATTTTTTTGTGCTCATTTCAGACATTTTCCTCATGCTTAACGAATGTACTGTTTTATGCAAATCCAAATTCAATCAATTTTTATCTAAATGTTCTTAAATTAATTTGTATGTTCATTTTTACCAATTCGGATAATACTTCTTTTAGTGTCTTCTTCCAAACAATATAAGAAATCTTTTATCTTGCATTTTTCTAAAAATATATTCATTTTCGCACATCTAATACAGAAACACTACTACATCCTTTTAAATAACAAATATTAAAATTTTTTATCTTGTCATGTTTTTATTGCATTCTGTCAATCTCTATTTGGCACATATCTTTAACAGCTTCTGTTTTCTTGCCGTTCGATATAAAATTATCATAAACACTCTGCACTCATCTTCGGACTTCTTGAATGATGGTAAAAAATATTTCTTCGTAAATTTTAAATGCGTTTTACCCATATTCGCACTATATGTTATCTCTACCACAAATTAAAGAATATTAAATAAAAGAGTCTATTTTATTCATTAAAATTGAAACCTATTTGCCTTTGTTTCCAAGAAATTCTTTTTGTTCCCAAGAAATCGCCCAACTTTAATTTTTTTTTAGATTATACAAAATATATTTTCTTATCCCATTAATTATCTAATTATCTAATTTACTAACAGGGACAAATTTCAATGAACAAGTAGGCGAGTGGGATCAAGACCAAAACATATTTCAGAACACCGATATTCCATCATCCCTCTACGACAACGACCAGCTGGACGACAAATCTATTGCGGAATACGAAAAAGGCTACCGCTACGGGACTAGCAAGGACAAATTAGATGAAGCTCTGGAAAATGCAGTTTTGAAATCGGAGCTCTACGGGGATCCCGTTTCCATTAACCAGTACCGCTACTACGGAGGAGTTAGTGATGATAAAAAGAGAAGAAGAAGAAGTAATAAGCAACAAATAAGGTAAGTTTTACTTACTTTTTCTTTATTTTCCACTTTAATTAAATTTAATATACGTTTGATGTTTTATTTTCAATTTATTTTTGAACATAAAAGGTAAATATCTTCCCTATTTTGTATTTATTCCAGCTACATTCATTTTATATTAATATTTTGATGTAAATTAAAATTGAATTTTGTGTATTGGTTTCTTTTCTATACGAAGCGTCACAATTAAAAAGTTTAAATGATATCATCAGGACTAGAAAATTGAAATTGCGAAGAAGGATCAGTAATCAGTGAACCTGACAAAAGAGGGCAGCACTAATATAAAATCTTGTCCATTTTCAGCTTTGTGAACCTTGAAAGCAACTGTCGAAGTTTGCGTTCATTTTGATCATAAGCACGTTTGTTATTTGAGTAGGAAGTGAACTGTTTTTAGTTTGTTTTGAAAGAAGGAAATAATGGAGTTCAGTGACTGACCTTATTTGTAAAGAACAAAACTAACGATTAAATCAAAGCTGAGCTAGAGTTTGTTTACATGGAAGTACCTTCATTGTCTGCAACCCTAGAACGATATATACCTGAGTTTAAACGTGGGTGGACTAGTATATTTGATGAACAACTTAATGGACATTTAAAATATGTATGTTCTCTAGAAATGATCGAAGAAGTATGTGAGATGCTAGATAATCGTCGAATAAAATTACGCGATCAGTAATTTTATTTTTACATAATGAATTATATAAGAAAATTATGTACAAGTCAGCCATTTTTGGTTGTCACCAATTACGACTGACTTGCACTGCAATGAAGATATATTTTTATCTTCATTCAAGAAGCCTGAAGATGAGGGCAGAGTGTTTACGAGTATAAATATGGCTTGAACGGCAAAAAATAGAAGCTGTTGATAATATGTGCCAAGTACAAATCGATTGAGTGACATGACAAAATAAAAATTTGTAATTTTTGTTATTTAAAAGGATACGTACGTAGTAGTGTTTTTGTATAGGAAGTGCGAAAATGAGTATATTTTCAGAAAAATAGGTTAATCGACATAAGAAACGTACAAACTAACGGTAATAGGTCAAACAACATAACAAGATAAAAGATTTTTTATGTTGTTTGGAAGAAGACACTAAAAGAAGTATTATCCGTTAAGCATGAGGAAAACATCTGGAATGAGCACACAAAATATCAAGGCTTCATTCTTTTTAGCAATAAAAATTGTATCTACGCATGGATGCCTACGAAGAAAATATGGTTTTTATAGCTGTGAAATACATCATTAAGGCCCACCTGGCGGGTTAACTTAGTGTACTCAATTATGATGCTATATCTTCAAATAGAAAATTTAAATGCCTGAAGAACGATTAGATGATAACGAAAAAACCTTTTATTTCAATATGAACATTGTTTGGAGAAAACTCTAGAGATTGGTTGTTACGAGACGACTACCTCAAAAATATTTAGGCCATCATGAAGTAAAAATTCCAGCTTTAGTGTAATTTACTAATAAAATAAGTTCTAGCATATTCTGTACCACAAGAGTTTAAAAGGTATCTTCAGGACTAGAAATTTGAAATTGTGAAGGAGGATCAGTAATCATTGAACCTGATAAAAGAGGGCAGCACTAATATAAAATCTTGTACATTTTCAGCTTGGTAAACCTTAAAACAACTGTCGAAGTTTGCGTTCATTTTGATCATAAGCACGTTTGTTATTTAAATAGGAAGCGAGCTGTTTTTAATTTGTTTTGAAAGAAGGAAAAAAAGGAGTATCGATCAGCGATTAAGTTTTCATTTTTAAAAAACAAATCAAACAATAAAATCAAATCTGAGTTGCAGTTTGTGTACGTGGACCAACCTCCATTGTTTGCGACCATGGAACGGTGGATTTCTGAATTTAAACGTGAGTGGGCTAATATATTTGATGAACAACGTAATGGACATTTAAAAGATGTCTGTATTCTAGAAATGATCAAATAAGCACGTGAGGTGCTAGATGATCGTCGAATAAAATTACGTAATCAGCGATTTCGTATTTGCATAATGAATTGAATAAAAAAATTGTGTGCACGTCAGCTGTATTTCGTGACTGAACCAAAAACGCGAACGCGAACGAATTTCAGCTCGATTTAGCATTTGAGACATGATTCGCCTAATAAGAACTATTGATGAAATTTTAATACATCATATACTCGATATGAAGCAACAATTGATAAATTGGACTGAGGCTAACCCAATGCTCCAACATAGGCAAAGATTGTTCACCGATAAGGTTATGGCCACACTCTTTTGAGGACAAAAGGACAAAATGATATCATACTAATGTTATGCATCTATTTTAGTTTAATTGCACGATGTAATACAACGCAAAATGCTCCATTTATAGATGAAACGAATGCTTTTTCGTCAGAATAATATACGTGTTTATACTCCAACTATTTCAATAGCAAAAAATTATTCGTTTCATTTCGTACTGACTCTGAATCCAACTTATTCGGCAGATTTGGCTCCTCAGTCCTTTTCCTTTTTTCCAGCCTGAAAACTTGACTCGATAGCAAAGGATTTGGGTCGAATAAGGAAGTAGTCACTGAAAGTAAAGAATATTTCGAATAGTTTGCTAAAGTTTACTTTTCCGAAGAAATGAAAAGGCTTGAATATTAGTGTAATAAATGTAATGAGATAAGAGTAGAATACGTTGAAAAATAAAATAATTTCTACCAAACCGTTTTCTTGTTTTCTTGTTTAAGCTCATTCGCTAATTACTGATCCGTCCACGTACATTCAAAATAAGTGAAATTTACAAAATCTATTTAACTTCGCCTGTATATTTTATGAAACTCCCATCAAGAAAGAACTTTATCATAGAGACAAGATTATCTTGCCTCTTTGATCATGACCAGCTATCTTAACGAAACTAAAGAAATCTAATAAATTTGTGAAGAAGATAAAGCCCAGTCTTATTTAAATTATTGTATTAAATATTTGAATATTCACTATGTTTCTCCAAGAGCTTACTGCAGAAACAATTAATAATCTTTTCTAATTAATGTTATCCTAGAGCTAAGGCAGGATCAAACTGTTTGTAGAGATTGAACGTGAGTAAATACGGAGTAAATTTATTCTCATTCATTCTTTTACCAGAAATAAAACTGAATTGGCATATCGTGTCCTTGTTTTATTGTTATTGAATATTTGAGGATCTTTTTCTGTGACGAATGCCCAATTGAGCCGGGAACGAGAGTGTATGTTTAGTGTGCATAAAATTCTATTACTAACCCTTTCTCGCCCTAAGAGGGAACTTAAAACTGAAAGGCACCGACCACTTAAGATAGATGAGAAACGATTTAAAAACCGCGGCGCTCCGAACGTAGTTCGAATCGTAGACTTCTCTCTCTGGTAGAACTAATGCAATCATTTAACTTTCGTTCTTAGCCACATATTAGCAATTCACCGAGCATGTTTACCGAATACTTAAGAAATGTAAGTAAAATTTTAAGAACTAATACTTTCAAGTCAAACAGAAAAGTACTTTGAATAAACACAACGCTTTATTTCAACGTATTTATATCTTAAATAAAAACACTTTGTTCTTTTATATAAGATTATAATTTGTTAGTGCAAAATCTTTTTTGGTACAAGGAAGAATGTAGTAAAATAACAAAATAATAATTGAATATATAAAGTAGTGAGAGACTCGTACATTCATTTCTCAGACAGAAGTGAAAATACTTATATCGCTTAAACCGTCATTCAATAGACATCTGTTAACCAAGTAAAAAACGACGTGTGCATATCAACACTGCTAATTTCCAAGTAAATCATTGCATATCAACACTGTTAATTTCCAAGTAAATCATAGTTGTACAAAACTTCTTCAAAAAAAAAAAAACAATCAAATAGTCTGGCTTTGTGTTGTTAGTAAAGACAGAAATTCTTCTTAACTAGTTTACTAGTAAAGCGAGAAATTGCTTTCAATTTTACTAGTTTTATTAATCTCTTTATGAGGTCTAATAGGCGATTAACATTTGCTGATGAGAATGGAGACTACCTGATGAGCCTTGGATAGGCGAACTAATCGTAGCAGTCATTGTTCTTGTCCAGCAGCTATTTTATTCGATCGTTGCGTTTTTGTCGATTAATGCATGCGTCGTAGTTACGGCCATACTGTTGAAGCTACATCTGTCGAATTGGCTGTCACTTATTGAGTCTGTTTTGCCAAATCGCCATGGATGGATATAGCGTTCAACAACATGTGCAAACAATAAAATTGTTTTATCAAAATGGGTGTTCTGTTCGGACAACGTTCCGCGAGTTTCGCCCATTTTACGGTCGCCATAGTCATCCTATCGAGAGGACTATTCGCAATGTGGTGGATAAATTTGTGCACTGGTTCAGTAAACAATGAACTAACACCCGTACGACGACGAGACGCAAGATTTGCCGAAAACATCGTTGCTGTCCGCGGCAGTCCATTTCGCGTTGCTCACAAAAACTCGGCCTTTCGCAGACCACAACTTGGCGAATTTTGCGTCCTAACTTGGGCCTGCACCCTTACAAAATTCAACTGGCCCAGGAGCTGCAGGTAAACGACTATAGACAACGACATGTGTTCACTGAATGTGCTCTGGAGCAGTTGGAAACTGATCCGAATTTTCATCAAAAAATCGTCTTCAGCGGTGAGGCCCATTTCTGGATGAATGTACACGTCATCAAACAAAATTGTCGAATTTGGGACGACATCAGTCCACATGAGATCCAACAGCGTCCAATGCATTCCAAAAAGTCCCTGTTTGGTGTGGATTTTGGGCTAGCGGCGTCATCGGTCCATATTTGAGAACGGCACTGGCCAGGCCAATACCGTCAACGACGAGCGCTATAGATCGATGATTACCAACTTTTTTTGGTCTGAATTGGATGACATGGGCACCAACAGAACAGCGCTACGTACCACACAGCTTGTGCCACATTAGACATTCTGCAAGAGCGATTCAGGGTTTGGTCATCTCACGTGGAGGTGATGTGAACTAGCCACCGAGATCGTGCGATTTGACCTCGTTAGACTTATTCTTGTGGTATTTTCTTAAGTCGCAGGTCTATGCGAATAAGCCACAAATCACAGTGACTCTCAAAGCCAACATAACCCATGTCATCGGTCAAATACAGCCTGATTTATGCGCCAAAGTCATGGAAAATTAGACATTTTGGATGCGCGCCACCCAGCGAAGCTGCGACGGACATTTGCACGATGTTATGTTCCATACATCATCATTATACCTTTCAAACGAATAAATAATTTAGATGATATCTCACACACACACTTTGTTTTATTCATATTTAAAAATAGGAAGCGCTTAATGAAAGATTCGTTATAACATATAATATATGAAATATGAATCATTGACGTTTCTGGTGTTTTGGCAGTTCTTAGAATGACTATTATGTCCAATGCGAAATATTGAGAGAGACCTTATATGTTTATCTTTCGAATGTAAGTAGTAGCACTTTTTAATTATCATGTGTTTCCTTTCGTAATTCTATAAACTAAGTACAAAAGTATTTTAAGTAAACACACGACTTTGTTATTAAGATATAGTCTTTTCGCTCATGTACATGTGAGGACAAAAGACAAAAATGCTTGGTTGTTCTCTTTCGTAGTTTTATAAAATAATCAGAAAATAATATTGAAATCTTTGTTGAGAGAAAAGCATTTGTTCTTTATTTAAAATTTGGTCGAAAGAATATTTGTAACTGTTTCATTGAAGTAAAATAATTTGACAGTTCTTTTAGTATTTTCCTTATGCATCGCTTTGTTAATTATGAAAGAATGACGTTTAATAGTTTAATAAAGAATAGTATCCAGTAATAACTATTTTTAAATGATGAGTATAAAATTGAGCTTTCAAAGATATAAGATTCACGTTCTTCTATGGTACTTATCCTATCCCTTCCGGATTATTCCACTTACTATAATTTTTAACCTGCAACTCATAAAAAACTCACAAAAGATGAAAAATATCGCATTCTTCGTATAAACTATCATACCCTTTGTTTCTTGAAAATAAAATTGAACTCGCTTTTAATAAAGCCAATTAAAATATTTCTTTCTCTCAAAGTGCACTGAATTGAGTTCCCCTTTTTTAAGTCTAAAAGTACGTAATATACATTTTTACAGGCAACACTTTAAGTATAAAACCATGAATAAATATAAATTTAATTATAAAATGAAATAAAGGCAAAACGTGCTATTACGTCTATTACATGTTCTTCTACTAATAAAACTAATTAGTATGTATTAATGGAATTATGGGACGTTAGCTTAGTTCTAATGCATTTTGACATGAACTCAATTAAATCATCGACAGGAAATTGATTTCCAAGTGCTTAGTAAACTGTCACGTAAAGGTCCGATATCACTAGGTGAAGGAATTAGCTCTTTCAGTTAACTATCCAAGCAACCGCTTAAGTGGTTTATGAGATTCATATCGGTAATTTTAATGAACCAAGAAAGACGTTATATGTGACAGTTTACTGAAAAATATTAAGTTTTAAAATTTACATTTTTAAAAAGTTATATATTTTATATACTTGTGCCACTAATAGACATATGTAATTAAATAAATAGCAATAACTCAGAATTTTGTATTATCAATAGCAGTTGATTTTACTACAATCATATCTCCTTCTATACGTGTCATGGAATATAGACTGAATTAATACATCTAGTCAGTTGTCAAGTTGAGTGCAGCCTCCTTGTAATAATCTACAACTTGCTGAAATATACGAGGTTTAGAATTAAATAACAAGACCGTGCTCCTTACATCACGCAGCCGCATCCGGCAGTCTGTAATTGGAACGCTATTGACTCTGATACTTCCCAAACAACAACCTGTTGTTTCGTTCCTTTGTCTGCTTTGGTGTACTTTCGAGCTTTAATTGTAGATGATACTGTTGCTTAGTAGCGTCGTGACAATGGTTGACATAAAAATCAAGGAGCGAATTAACCTGAAATTCCTTGCCGAATTACAAAAATCGCCAACACAATGTTGACAAATATTAAAGGAAGTATTTGGTGATAATGTTATGTCACATGTGCGAGTTTTTGAATGTTATAAGCGGTTTTCTGAATATTGGGAAGAGGTCGAAGATAACGAACGTCCTGGTCGACCTGTGACTACAAGAATTGAAGGTAACGTTCAGAAAATTAATGAAATTGTGCGGAAAGACCGACGTCTGAACATTTAGATGATTGCCGGTATCATAAACATTAACAAAGGAACAGTAAGACACAATACGCATGATGAATTAAACATGACAAAAGTTTCCGCAAAAATGGTGTCGAAAGAACTAACTCAGGAACAAAAAACTAACCGAACGAACATTTGCATTATGGAACGATTCACAGAAGAACAAAAATCATCGCATGTGATGAAACTTGGATTTTCCAATATGACCCGGAAACAAAGCGTCAATGGATGCACTGGAAGGCCGCCGGATCGCCAAGACAGAAAAGCACGAATGAACAAGTCGAAATTGAAGGTGATGCTGATCGTTAATTAGAAATTTTACAAAGAAGTAATCAAGCTGAGGGGTTTGTGGAAGAACCACTCGTAGATTCTGCACCAAAACATCGCACCAGCTTACAATGCCTTATCTGTGAAACAGATTTTAGCGGACAAGCGCATTGCTGTGCTTGATTATCTTTCGTATTCGCATCATGTAGCTTCTATCTGTTCTCAAAAATGAAAAGTGCATTAAAGGGAATACATTTTCAGGTTCAGTTAAATATGTAAAAGCACAAACGGTAGAGTTGTTGAAGAGGCAGACAACTGATGAACTACAGCATTGTTTCGAGCAATGGAAGACAAGTGTACAGCGGTATATAAATAGGGGAGGGGAGTATGTTGAAGGGGATACAAGTTAAATATAAGTTTATTTGCAATTAATAACATTGCTCACACTGGTCTCGTTATTTAATTGTCACACCTATCTATCTGTTTAATTTACATATGTATTTGTTATATTAATTTATTTGTTCATTCATAGGAAATCATCACACATAGACATAACTGTAGATAACAAATCATTTCATCCTAGATAACAAAAATTAGCGGCTTTTCGCAGTATGATTCATAAATTAATTAATATACCTAAGTCTATTTGTAATAATAAACAATTGAACATCATTAAACAAACAGCTTATAACTATAGCTACGACATATTTACTGCTGACAGCGTTTTACGCAAAAAGTTTTATGGTCGGCAATTTCATTAATCTACCCTATACACAATGAAAATTTAGACAACAATTACAAATGTATTATGTATATGGGTCCCCTGAGTAATAAAATGACTAAACTCTTAACGAAAGACAACAAACATATAACTTTCAAGACCATTAACAAATTCCCTAACTTTATTAAAAGCAACAAAGGCAATATTATACTAGTATATAGTATACAGTATATTCTCCCTTAACGGACATCTCTAATCAATGGACAGTTTCTGATGCACCGACCGTCAGTACACTATTTACTAAATAATAATTTTAATATAATAAGTGCTGTAATTGTGGTCTTTCAGTTTATTATATGTAATTACATACATATAAATGTATAATAATTATGACCGCATTCTTAACAATGGACATTAACAACATATAATTAAGGCAGGCAATAAGTATAACTGTAATGATAGTCTTATATAAAACAGCTATAGCTTTTATAGCATTTAGTTGATATTTAGTGCTCTAACAAGTTAGCTATCTAGTGTTTTAGTACTCGTACATGTAATATGGCTACGAAAAAGAAACAATTTCTCAGTTTTGAAGAAAAAATTGATGTTGTTCGGTATGCAGAGAAGAATAAACTTAGTGTGAGATTGCTTGAGGAAAGATTCTGTATCGGTAAAAGTCAAGTGAGCGATATTTTTAAAAACAAAGTTGATATTAATAGACTGTTTGCTGAAAATGGAAATTCACAGCAAAAGAAGAAATTTGTGAAAACGGAAGGAGCTGCACTGGACTAAATAATGTATGAGTGGTTTTGCAAAGTGTGCGCTAAGAATATTCCATTGTCCGGTAAAATAATAAGGGAAGAAGCTCTCGAAGTTGCTTTTATATAAGAGCTAAATTATTGATTCAAACCTTCAAGTGGGTGGTTTGACAAGTTTTTTCAGCGACACAACATATCGTTGCGAACAATTTGTGGTGAAGCCGCCTCAGTAAATGTGGATGAAATATCTATCTGGAAGGAACAGTCACACTATCAAAAAGGCATATTCACCGAAAGGCATTTTTAATGAACATGAAACTGGACTTTTTTCCGGGCTTCGCCAAACAAAACCTTTTGCATGCAAGGGTGAAAAATGTTCGGGTGGCAAAGCTGCTAAGGAAAGATTAACTATTCTCTTGTGTGCGAATATGGTTGCAGAAAAGAAAAGACCTTTAGTAATTGAGAAAAGTAAGAATTCACGATACTTTAGAGGAGCAAGCGTTGAGAAGTTGCCAGTGGAGTGACATTTTAGACAACGTCGCGTCACACCCAAAACTTGAGTTCCAAAATATTAAACTAATATTTTTGCCCCCAAACACTACCTCTCATTGTCAACCACTTGATCAAGGGATTATCAATAATTTTAAAACCAACTACAGAAAGCTTCTAGTTAAGAAATTTTTGTCATCTATGGATCATTGTAAATCTACCGAACATATAGAAAAATGCATTAACATTCTCAATGCTCTAATATGGACCATTACTGCTTGGAATCACTGAAACTATCAACGAATGCTTTCTTAAAACTAGATTTAGTGAGTGGAATGCCGAAGATATTTGCGAGGGCATAGACTTCATTGCTGAAGACGATGTGCCACTGCCAGAACTTTGTAAACCCTCTCCTGACATATTATCGTATCCACAAATTGATGATAATTTACATACCGAAAATCCCGATATTAGTGTACAAGAGTGTGCGTGAATTTCAAAACATTACCAATGTACGTGAAAGCGACAGTGAGGATGATGATGGTATTAGTTCAGAAACCAAAAACATTAACGAAGCTTATGAAAAGCCAAAGGATATTCAAAACTCCTTTTTCTTGCCTGGCGATATTACGCAAGGAGAAACAGTCGCTGAAATAGTATGCAATATAGAAATAGAAATTGTAGAAAGAAGAATAGAAAATCTAAAGCAAACTAAAATTTCAGTTTTTTTTAAATAAGTTAGTTTTAAGTATGTCGCAAGAATAAATTAATTAAAAATTATTTATACTCTTTTTTTTCTCCCACCAATGGACATCTCTGAACAATGACCAGCTTTGTATACACCGTCACTGTCTGATATACAGAGAACCTACTGTATTTTGCTTAATACTGTTATCCACGGACCAATTACTAATGATGAAAAAGTTAATTTGCAGTTTTTCACAATGAGTAATATCATAAATCCTTGAGTATATTTTAAGATCGTTAGAATAGCACAGAATATTGCGATTGATTTTAGAAGATTGGACACTATGGAATGCCGGATAGGAATGTGCAGGGATCATATTTTAAGATCTAATGACGAAATACTTCGTTAATTAAAATAATCCTTGTTAACACTTAACAGGTTTGTAAACCTATCTTTTTTAATCTGGTTTAAGATTATTTTAGTTCTGCAAAGTATTTTATCATCAAATGTTGAACGGTCATTCTCTGCATAAAAGTACATTTATTCCTCACGGCGAACATGGTTACATGAAGAAACTGTTGAAACATACTTGATGCAAAAAATATTTAGCCGAACTTAGCCACTTTGTATACATGCAGACTAAAAACACTGTTTAAAAGGGTAACGGTTTATTTATATGTATTACCTGCTAGTCCCTTTGCATTTTTTCGAAGAACCCATCACTGATGGAACCCTCGCAGCTTAACTTATTCCTGCCAACTTACTCTTATTTATCATTGTGAAAATTCACATCATGTTATCATATTAAAGAAAGTTTGATGTTTATTACTGTATCTTGGTTAATTAAATTTCGTTTTAAAATTCATATAAGCTTCGAACGCGAACTAAAGGTGATATAATGAACACGCATCCAATTAAAAAAAGACTTTGATTAACGGATTTTGAATGAGAATTTGGAACACGTGGCTTTCTAACAAATTTCATTGCCAACGAGTAGACTAGTAATTACTTTAACACATTAGCGTAAATTGGATTGCTTAATTTAAAATCACAACTTTATACGCATTCATTTTGTCGTGGTACACGTTTATTTTTTACAAAATCATGGCAATTATAAAATTAAACGGAAATGGTATTACAGTGTTCGAACGTATGTAATTTTTGATGGAGCCTGTAGTTGATTAACTTACTCACTGACCCTTTCGACATTAATTTTCGTATTCTGTATACGCATTTTGACAACTGAGTTGTCATCGTTAGAAGATAATTAAACAGTATCACACCTGAAAAACTACAGAAAAATACCCGTACGAAAACAAATTCCGCACACGATCTGTACCGTTGAAAGCCAAAACGCACACTGTGCAAACAGTGTGCGTACGGGTATTTTGCCGTAATTTTCCAGGTGCGGCACTGTTTAATTATCTGCTGATGATGACAACTTAGTTGTCGAAATGAGTATAGAGAATATGAAAATTAATGTGGAAAGAAGTTATATATCAACCTTCGGTGATTAAGTTAATCAACCACAGGCTCCATCAAAATTACCATTGGTGTTTTTATAAAACAACGGAATAATTTATAAAATTTGTTCAGCCGTGCATCATTACAGGAGGAAATGTTTGACACAGACAAGTACAAATGTCAAAGGAACAAATTCAGTAGGGCCGCCACTTGAAAGAAATCCTAATTTACGAATGTATCGTCTTTAATGGAAAGTCACTAGTGTATAACAAATAACTATGTGTATGCTTTAGCTAAAATAGCGAACACTAAACTTAATTACATTTACATTCAATTCGTCACTAACACGGGGAAAGTAAATAAATCTCTCTCTGCGTGTAATTCATTTAATTTACGCTTCTATAAGCAATACCAAAGAACATGTATATATAAATAGAGTTTACCATCTCACAAAGAACGAAAGAAATGAACGCTGCTGATATAGAAATTTGACGTGGGTTCAATTCAAACGACGGTGTAACTAGAAATCGATAAGGAGTCGTAGGACGTACGAACTTGTTGCTAGTATCAACGTGTGTAGCATCTTTTCCATTAATTTTCCGATGAATGTTTTTATTCTTTTCGTTTTCGTAATATTTACATTCTTAGTTAATTAAAAATAAACTATAATTATCAATTTCTAAACGCAGAATAATTGTTTTAATTATTATTAAGGGTTTCTTGAGAATAATTTGATCATAATTAATCCTACTCGATGATATAGTAAACATCGCAATGGCAAATAATAATTTAGAAATAAACGAGTGGTATTTTCTTAATATTCTCCGAGAGTTTGCTGCTTATTAAATTAGGTTGACCATCAATTTAGTTCTTCCCCAAAAATTCTTACAATTTGTATTTCGTATTGTTACGCCACATATTGCTGTGATATGTGTGCTATATATATATATGTAGATATATATAGATATTACGTATCCTCTTTCTTATCAAGGCCATGTCTATAAACTGTGAGAATAAAATCTACTTATTGAGATAAATATTCTCGCACAACATAATATGTAATTAAAACTCTTTTCATTCTATTTTTTATAAAATTTTTGAAAGAGTTAAGCAGGGTCATTTTAAATCAACCAGACGATACGACGTGTGGCAATTATATAACGAGACTGGTGTGAGATATGATATTTACTACAAATAAACATATTTAACTTTTATCCCCTTCAACATACTCTCTTCCCCTATCTATCTATACACCGCTGTATACGCGTCTTCCATTGTTCAAAACAATGCTGGAGTTCATCAGTTGTCTGCCTCTTCAATAACTCTGCCGTTTTTGTTTTTACATGTTCGACAGACTGAAAATGTGTTTTCTTTAATGCGCTTTTCACTTTTGGTAACAAACATAAGTTACAGGGTGCGAGATCTGATGAATTAAGCACAGCAATGCGCTTGTGCGCTAAAAACTGCTTCACAGATAGGGCATCGTGGTGGAGAATTCACGGGTCGTTTTTTCACAAATCCGGTTCTTTCTTCTTTACTCTTTCTCCCAGCTTAATCAGGACTTCTTTGTAGTATTTCTGATTAAGGGTTTGACCCTCAGACACCCAGTCAGTTATGATAACATACTTGATATCGGAAAAAACAATCAGTATTGCCGTCAATTTAGACTTGCTCATTCGTGCTTTTTTCTGTCTTGGCGATTCGGCGTCCTTTAACATTTATAAACATTCTGTTGGCGATTTTTTTAATTTGACAAGGAATTTTAGGATAATTCGCTGCTCGATTTTTATGCTAACTCTTATCACGGCACTGCTAAATAACAATATCCTCTGCAATTAAAGCTCGAAAGTAAACTAAAGCAGATGGAAAACTTCTGTCTTGTCTTAAGTATACATACATCATCCTTTCGAAGTAATTTATTTTGAAATTCTGTTATCATTATCTACTGCAATGTAATAAATCTATAAGTTTAAAAATTAAAGCAACATAATAACAATTTTAGTAACGAAATTAGGAGAACTACCGAAAATGTACTCCGCTTTGTTCAGTGCATAAATATACTCACCTCATGATGCTATCAAAAGTTTTTTGCAAAATTTTCGGTGTTAAGGTTGCAACTTCTTCGCAATTCTTTGCTGCCAGATTTGAAAAAATCCAATTTTTTAAACAAGGAAACATGAACAAATCCATAATTGTGAAAGGAGGTAATCACAGAAAAATTCAGCTTCAGTACCTAAATTTCAATCAAAATACTCATACAGTTTTTGAACAAGTTCACTTAAAAAGTGAATAAATAAACTTATATTTAATTTTTATTCCCTTCAACATACTCTCTTCCCCTATGTATAGACCGCTGTATACGTGTCTTCCATTGTTCAAAACTATGCTATAGTTCAACAGTTGTCAGTCTTTTCAACAACTTTAACGTTTTTGCTTTTACATGTTCAGCAGACTGAAAATATGTTCCCTTTAATGCACTTTTCACTTTTGGGAACTTTTATGAGAAATCTGGTGAATACGGAGGGCAATCAAGCAGCAACACAGCAACGCCCTAGTTCGCTCAAAACTGCTTCACTGATAGGGCATTTTTGCAGGACCCTTTGTCATGTTTAACCCATCATGCAACATGTGTCTTACTGTTTATTTTTTAATGTTTACCATATCGGCAATCATCCGAATGCTCAGACATCGATCTTTCTGCACAATTTCATTTATTTTCTGAACGTATTCAGTTCTAGCAGTCACAGGTAGATCAGGACGTTCATCGCCTTCGACCTCTTCCCGACGTTCAGAAAACCGGTTGTGCCATTCAAAAACTCGCGCACGTGACTTAACATTATCACCAAGTACCTCCTTTAACATTTATAAACATTTTCTCAGCGATTTTTTTAATTCAAGAAGGAATTTCAGATTAATTCACTACTCTATTTTTTTGTCAACCATTGTCACGGCACCACTAAGTAATAGTGTCCTCTACAATTAAAGCTCGAAAGTAAATTAAGGGAGACAGAGAGATGAAACTACGGGTTATTGTTTGGCACGTATCAGGGTCAATGACGCTTCAATTACAGCCTTGCCTAATGCAACTGCGCCATGAAAGGAGCTCAGTCATTTAATACGATAAGTATTTATACTTTGCGTTAAAAATAAAGTATGCAAATGATAGGAAATACTATAAAGAATGAAACATTCATTAAAAAACAGCCAATATATAATATTTGAGTGTTATTTATTAATTCTTAGAGTGATTCTAAAAGCAAAGAATGTTTGTTTTTCTAGACATTTTTATTCAAGATAATAAAAAAAAACCTATTTTACAAAATTCGTTTGATACCTTAACTATTTATTTCAAATTTTAACATTTGTCGTAGCGTTTCACCAACTTTTCTATGCCTTCTGTATACTCAGTTGCCGCCAAGTTATTGAACTAGCCCTCTTTCAGTTCGTTGTTACTGCTACAATAGTTTCCACCCGAAAAATCCTTCAATTTGGGGAAAAAATGGTAATCATTCAAGGTTGAACCCGGGCTATAAGATGAATATTCAAAGAATTTCAAAACATCCAACATTTATATATTAAACATAAACAAATTACAACTTCATTCATTGTATTTTATCATTACATATTAGGTGCGCAACTAAGTTCTCGCTGTTTTTTTTTATGAAAATACTATTACTATAACTTTATTGTGAAAAAATGTTTACAAATGAATCATTCAAAATATTGCCCATCGCTAGCGACAACTTTTTCCCATCTTTCTGGCAGAGCTCGAATGCCATCACGGTAGAAGTGTTCGTCTTTTGAGGATAACCACGGATCAAGCCATTTTGAGATGTCTTTATATGAGCGGAACTGCTGATTAGCCAGACCATGTGCCATCAAACGGAACAAGTAATAATCGGATGGCGCAATATCTGGGGAATATGGCGGGTGGAGTAAGACCTCCCATTTGAGCGTTTCTATGTAGATTTAACGGATTTTTTCGTGCCTCTGCTCGTATTTTGGCCGCTTTTTGCGCAGTGCTCGGCTCAATCGCATCAATTGAGTTGGATACCGTTCCCCAGTTATGGTTTCGTCCGGTTTCAACAGCTCATAATAAATAACACCGCCCTGGTCCCACCAAATACACAGAAAACCTTCGCAGCGTGAATATTCGGCCGAACCGACGACGTAGAAGCATGACCGGGCAATCCCCATGATTTCGTTCTCTTTGGGTTGCTGTAATGAATCCATTTTTTATCATCCGTAACGATGCGATGAAGAAAACCCTTCCTTTTTTGCCGCTGGAGCAGTTGTTCACAGGCGAAAAATCGACACTCAACGTTTCTTGGCTTCAAATCATAAGGAACCCACGTTCCTTGTTTTTGAATCATTCCCAATGCATGCAATCGCTGGAAAATGGCTTGGCGGGTAACTCCTAATGCTGAAGCAAGCTCTTTTTGCGTTTGGCACGGATCATCATCGAGCAATGCCTCCAATTCAGCGTCTTCGAAGGTTTTTGGTCTTCCTTCACGCAAACGGTCGTCAACATCGAAATCACCGTCTTTGAAGCGACGGAAGCAATCACGGCACGTTGTTTCACTTAGAGCAGCATCTCCGTAAACTTTTTTTTTGCGCTTCAGCCGCGGTTTTCTTCGAATGAAAGAAGAAAAGCAACACTTCCCGCAAATGGCGATTATTTGGCACAGAATCAGACATTTTCACACAACCGAAAGTATATGGCGAAAAAACAAAATCATTAATGTGTCAAAGCGGTTTGTTTAGAACATTTCTAAACTTGGTTCATGACGTTTTGGTTATGTCACAATCGACCAGCACTTACTACTAGAGCCATCATTTGAGAAACAGCGAGAACTTAGTTGCGCACCTAATATAATATTTTTAGTCCATCTACACATTCGTAGATAGCATTTGTTAAGAAATAGTTTTGTCCCAAGTCACATGGTTGTCCCTAGTCACTCGAAACTACAAAGGGTACTAGGAAAGTTTTGCAATACAGCTTTGTTTATTTAATTCTTTCAAAGTAATTTCCTCTACATTCAATACACCTCCCCATCATCCGAAACCAATCTTTAAACCAGTTCTGCCAAGTTTCACTAGGGAGTAAAGCACATTCGTTGTCCCAAGCCCGCGGAAGGTTCTCATCACTGGAAAACCGCCTACCTTTTAGCTTCATTTTCACATGCGGGAACAGTGCAAGGTAGCAGAAGGTCCTCATCACTGGAAAACCGCACTTTTAGCTTCATTTTCACATGCGGAAACAGTGCAAAGTCGCAGGGACCAAGGTCTGGGCTGTAGGGAGGAGGCTCGAGAAGTTTCAAACCTGTCGTGGTCAAATATTCGGTGCAGGCTTTGACGTGGTGAGCTGGATCATTATCGTGATGGAGGGACTAGGTGTCCATTCTTGACTTTGATCGCAGGTTCTTCATAGATCCAATGACTTTAGGCAGGGACTGTTCAGTATACCACTTAGCTGTGACTGTCTTCTGTGTGTCCAAAACGACGCGTTCCACAATTCCACTCGATTTGAAAAATACAGCTATCACTTTCTTCTTTACAGATCGGGATTTTCTGACAACTACGGGTGTGTCCTCATCATCAAAGACCCAAACTTTGTTTTGAACTTTGGTCGGTCGTAATAATACAACCAAGTCTCGTCACCTGTCACGATGTTGTTCACATACCGAGATTGTCCCTTATTAAACTTTTTTAGCATCTCTCGGCACCATGTCATACGTCGTATCATCTGCTCTTCAGTCAGTCGATGCGGCACTTAGAGAGAACACGAGGAAATGATCATGCAGAATCGAACCAATTGCTGGTGCAATTAGGCCTGAAGTACCCTCTAGGAAGTACCCTCTTGGTAGGTCACTCGCCTGTCCTCGCCAAGCATTTTCCTCACAGTAGTAACGTTTTCCTCCGTAGCTGACGTTCGTGGCCTGCCCGGCCTCTCAACATCCTCCACAGTTAAATTTCCCCTTTGGAATTCTCTATACCACCTCAATATCGTTGTGAGAAGTGGACAAACCACTACCTAGTGCAAGAGCGCACGAATTTATAACACAAAACTGCCTTTATCCCATTTTGTGACCACGATGCCATAGCAAGCACTTTACACTCTCACTGCTAATGAATGACTGAGCCCATCGACATGGCGCGGCGACTACTCTACACCCATGAACATGTCTCAACAAGCAGCTTCCCTACGATTGCTACGATTTATTGTTGCGTCATATTGCAAAACTTTCCTTGTACCCTTTGTACAATATTGTATTTAGTAATATTTCTCGAAAAAAAAGTTATTTTCAATTAACAAATAATTAATTCTTTCTGGAGTATTAAATACTGGAAACTTGCACTTAACCCTCTTATTCTATAAAATATTGGGCCGATTATACAAAACTTCTTCCAACAGGTATTAATGTTGCTTAGAAAATTAATATAATTTACGATTATTTCTCGAGTTTCATCTTCTAACAAATTTACAAAAAATAGAGCACGTCTCGAGAGAATCTTTATGTCGAAAATGCCCAGATCGCATTAATTTACTTTTAATTAATGTCCCAGCTCATATCCATCAATGAAATTACAATATACTCGCAATGAATTATTTAGCATCTCAGAAACTTTGAAAACAAACTCCTGAATTTCATTTCGAGTACAGAAAATTCATTGCATACCAACTAACCATTATGCGTAAATTTTCGAGATATAATCTTCAGTAGTGAATTAGGGGCGACTCATATTCAGAGATTATATCGAACATAAAAGTTTCTACTACTTATTAAATTTTTTAAATAATAAATTATTAGATGTAAGTAATCATTTTCACAAATCTCACGCCATTATATTTTTTAATAATTAATTTGAATTCCTTTAATTTATTGGTAGTATAATAATTCAGATATTTTTATTTACTTTTTTATTTTATTATATGTGGACGGGTGACCCTATAACAATGACAAATTTCTGTATAAAATGGGATGGGTAACCCATTTCCGCCGTAATGACAAACTTCATTATGGAGGTATTATCTTCTTGATTCGGTATGTGTTATGTTAAAGGGGTTAAATGTCCCCTTAATCAATCTAAATAAGTAATACAGGTAATATTATTTAATAGAAAATATATTTATTTATTTGCACGTGATGGCTAGTAAACTTATTATGAGCGCGTGTCCGGCTAGGTGAAGCGCTGCGATAAATGCAAATAAAAAAGAAAGTAATGTAAGGAGTTAATAATTAGTAATCGTGTACAATGAGCGTCAAAAGTCCAGGACGTGTGCCAAGCTGACAGAAAGATATTAGTGGAAATAAAACAATCGGATTGCCCTTAAAATTTTATTCACTAATTTATTTTAATTCTTTAAACTTGAATATATTAAATAAAGATAATTAATAAGATCGACAGCAACAAATAAAATAAGATAAGCGTAATGGCAAAGCTGTAATAAAAGTAAATCTAGAGATATAAAGCTGTTTGATCAAATGTAAAAAGGGTTAGATTAAAATATGTATCGGACGATACGCGAGTTACTTGCGTGTTTGTGTGTGTATATCCTGGACCAGGATGTTATGTATATTTTGCGGTCGCAAAATAAACACGTGGACACTGCATTAAAAACTGAACTGTACAACCTCGCGGAAGTGATGCGTGTGGACTTAGTCATAGCCGGAGAAGAAGTCTCTGTGTCTTACACGCGGGAGCTTCTAAGAAACAACCCGTAGGCTAAGGGGCAGGATACTGGTCATGTTGGAATCAACCAATAGGAAAAGAAAATAGGCATGCTAGAAATTGGCGCGCCAAAAGATTTGCAAAATTTAAAAGTGTGATGTCAATATCAATACAAGTAGCAAGCAGATAGACATCTAGACAGAATAATAGACATGTATTCTGTGTGAAAAATAGAAGGATTAATATTTGAATCTCTATTGCATTTAGATATCAATATGCGGAATTAATATTAAATGTGAGTCAATGGAAAGTTACCAAGTTCTAGGTATTCGGCTTCCTAGAAAACGACGGGGTAGGGTTTGGTTTATTATAGCCTGATCGTACGTGACAAAAACAAAAGATTCCTGCACAAAAAGGTCAAAATAAATAATAATCTATGACTTGAAAATCGAATTATTTTTAAATTAGAATAAATTAATTTAAAAAACATGATATAAAAAATTACTATATATGCGGAGCGTAACAGGAAATAGAGCATAAAATGCTAAATGATGATACCAGATACTGTTCTTTAAAATACAAGTTGATGACTGTATTTTATCAATACCATTTCATGCAGATAAAGAAATTCTAGCAAATTTTAATTCCTTCCACAAAAAAACTTCAATTCACAAGAGAAAGCGAAAAGAATAATTTCTTAAATTTCCTTAATATAACGGGAACACTCAAAGACGGTAACTCTTATTTCAAATTGGTATGCCAAACGTACTAATTCGCAAAGATATTTAAATTTTTAGTCAAATATTCCTATTAAATACAAAAAATACAGTCTATAATTTAGTAGACTGAAAAAGAATGTAAAAAACTAAATACAATAAAATTAAAATGATACTATAAAAACTAATTATCCACCGAGCTTCATAGAAAAAAATATTTAAAAAAATTATTCACACTTAAAAACAGAGATTAACTATATAGAAAGCACAAACACCGACAAACTAAAATTCATTACTATGGTACGTATGACGCGTACTAGTAAATTTAAACAAACTTTCTGGCAAACACAACATTATAATAGCCAAAAAATCGAGAAATATGAACAAATCCTTTTTTACTAAAATTAAATATCAAACACTTATAGAAAAACAAACTCGCGTTACATATAAAACCAAATGACAATATTTCAAAGTTACATACGTAGGATAAACAAAACAATATATGAAAGAGAATTTCTGAACACAAATACAACTTCAATAATAATAAAATAAACACAACAGCTTTATCAAAACATGCTTTGGAAAAAACAACGTGAATTGTACTTCAATAATACTGAAATCCTTCAAATAGAAGCAATTACAAGCAACATTCTTTAATTATGCTTTTATAAAGATCAAAACATAGAAAACGGTAGAAGAGATATTATCAATGTCAAATGACATACTCAATAATATAATCCATAGGAGACAAATTGCCTGCATAAAAAATAAAAACACGTATTAAGAAACTTATCCTAACTAAAATGTGTATACCCTTTTATATATTGTATTATATATACCAAAGGGACTTCAGAACTTTGACACTTGATAACGACATTGTTGAAGCCACATCTGTGGAATTAGCTGTCATTTATTCAGTCTGTTTTGCCAAATCGCCATGGACGGATATAATGATCAACAACACGTGCAAATAATAAAATTGTTTTATCAAAATGCGCGTTATGTTCTGGCAACGTTCCGCGCGCTTCGGCAATTTTACGGTCGCCATAATCGTTCTACCTAGAGGACTATTCGCAGTGTAGTGGATAAATTTGAGTCCACTGGTTCAGTAAACAATGAACCAACACTCGTATGACAATGAAACGCAAGGTCTGCCGAAAACATCGCCGTCATCCGTGAGCGTGTGCAGGAGAATCCAGGGCAGACGATTTCGCGTCGCTCACAAGAACTCCGCTTTTCTTTTTGACGTGAATTGGATGATATGGACACTAACGACATGCGGTTTCAACCAGGACAGCGCTACGTGGCACACAGCTCCTGCCACGTCCTGCACGAGCGATTTGAGCATGGTCATCTCACGTGGAGGTGATATGAACTGGCCACTGAGATCGTGCGATTTGACCCCGTTAGACTATTTCTTGTGGGGTTTTCTTAAGTCACAGGTCTATGCGAATAAGCCACAAACCACAGCAGCCCTCAAAGCCAACATAACCCATGCCATCAGTCAAATTCAGCCTGATTTATGACCCAGAGTCACGGAAAATTGGACATTTCGGATGCGCACCTCCAAGCGAAGCCGCGGCGGACATTTGCACGGTGTTGTATTCCATATATAATGGCATCGATAGGCCTTTGAAACGAATAAAAAATTTCGATATCACACAAACTTTAAACTTTTAAATTTAAAGATAGGAAGCCCTTATTGAAAAACCCGTTATAAGAACGCCTGATCTACAGATGGTTTAAGTGATTTCGATGAATTCTTTTTTTTAGTACACGGAGTGAAATTTCCCCAGTCTTAATTTTATTGCATACCTAATACATAAGTTGCATGAAATTATACTCGTAGATAATAAAAATAGTATGTAATAGGATCCTCGCATAGATTTAATTTTTGCGCTATTGATTGCTTTATTGATTAAAGATATAAAATTCCAACAACAATCGATGTATAGTATATTAATGGAAAAAAAAGTAATATTACTAAATAAAATAACTTGAAAAAGAAGGAAAAATCGCCCGAAACCTTGTTAATGTTAGCTAAATAGATATTTTATTATCTCTAATAGTCGAAAACTCAAACATAAAAGAATAAAATTTACAGATAGAATAAACCGATTGACATATTAAATAAGAAAAGATCACGATATTTTTATCAACTTTTTTTAAACATAATGCTTGTTAATCTTCACGGCCATTTCGTTTTTGCTTGTAGGATAACGATTGCCAATTATCGCGCCATCTCATATGCGGTCGACATGGGGGATTCGCTTTTGTGTAGCCTCTCATTCTGTGCTATATTTGATATTCTCTCTTCTTTCTTCCAATTTATGTGTTCGTTTCACCCTTATATGCCTTCTGTTACCCGTTGCATGACTTCCTTAATCTTGTACTGATTTTTAATGTCAGAGCTTGGTCTTCGATCCAGTAATGTGTGCCCGGTGATTGTTCTTAAGACTGCCATTTCTGTAGTTCGTAAGTCTCTTCGTCGTTGTTGTATCCGCCATTGTCTCTGTAGCGTATGTAGTAATAGGTGTCGTACACGTTTTATATATCCTAGTTGATATTTGATTATATGTCTAGATGTCTATTATCAGATATTTGTTTATATACAGTCCATTCTCCCTTAACGGACAGTTTCTGATGCACCGACCGCCAGTATACTATTTGCTATATCACAGTATCTTTCACCAAAGGACATTTTTAACAATGGACACGGACAGTAATATACATCCACTATAGTAAATTTAAATGAAAATTTATTTCTTTATAATGAACTTTATTGCAATTCCTATAATTTCTAAATATAATCACATATTTTATTATTTATTATTGCAAATGTGAATCTTGGCTTCCGGACTGGAAGCCAAAATGCAGAAAGTATAAACAACGACCGCGGAAGTCTACGAACCAGATTACTCGTTTTATATTTTTTGACTTGAATTGAGTCATCCTAAAGTTTATAACTAGATATATTAAGAAATCCTTAAAAAATTTTGAACTTACAATTAATTATTATGAAGTTAGGAAGTTAAAGACATCAATAATATTATCAAAATTAAATACACAACAGTTCAAACATTTCAGAAAACAGTCAAATACAGATGAAAGTGGTGGTTATAAATTAACTACTATCTAATATAGACTCGTATCTTAAGACATGAATAAGGGAAATTAGTTATATTCATAAACTAAACGCAAGAAGAAACCCATAGCAGGATAATCCAGTTTCATTAAATCAGCTACCGAGATGATAAACTTGATATGGTCTTCAAAATAATCGGGGTTGTAGACATTTTTTAAAAGCAAATAAAGTAATATATAGATGACAGAAATAACTATTATAATATAATAAGTGCTGTAATTATGGTCTTTCGCTTTATTATATTGGGTCTGGGAAAAAGTTCGTGGCGTTTTTTCAGTAAAATTCAACTGTTAATGTTTAAACCGAATATGCTCCATTATTATCGACAATGTTTCGCCATTTTTTTGGTAGATCCATGATCCCATCGGTGAAAAACTTCTGTGGTTTCTGGTCGAAAAACTGAATCAAGTAGTTTTCACAGGCTTCTTTTGAAACCAACTTAATTCCATTGAGAGAGTTCTGCAGAGATCGAAACAGATGATAGTCAGAGGGTGCTATATCCGGACTGTAAGGTGGGTGCATCAAAACTTCCCAACCAAACTCTCTCAATTTTTGACGGGTCATCAAAGAAGTGTGTGGTCGGGCGTTGTCATGAAAGACAACACCTTTCCTATTAATCAATTCGGGCCGTTTTCTTTCAATCGCCTGGCGTAATCTCTCTAGTTGTGCACTTTGAATCAATCGTCTGACCAGTTGGAAGTAGCAAGTAATGCATACTTTTTTTGGCGTCAATGTTGGCTTAGCGAACGCTTGTGACGGCTCACCATCCTTTATCCACGATCTTTTACGCTCCCGATTATCGTACGTAATCCATTTTTCATCTCCGGTTATTAAACGTTTCAGAAACGGCTCGATTTCATTCCTTTTCAGCAGCGCATCGCAGATGTTAATTCGGTCCATCATGTTTTTCACGCTAACTCATAGGAACCCATACGTCAAGCTTTTTTTTGTAACCAGCTTTGTGTAAATGGTTCAAAACAGTTTTGTGGTCAATGCCTAGCTCCATGCCAATATCGACACTGCTGATATGCTTATCTTTACTTTTTCAAGAATTTCATCAGATTTTTCAGTGATTGGACGACCGGAGCGTGATGAAATTTCCAGAACGAAAGCGAGCGAACCATTTCCGCGCAACAGATTTTAAAGTACCTTCACCGTACACAGCACAAATTTTATCACAAGCCTTTTTCCCCTTATCATAATAATATTGCAGAATATAGCGAAATTTCTCATTATTCTTCTCCATTTTCAAGTGCGAATAACTTTCCAACCACTGCACCGATTACAATGTTTCTACGCTATAACGTTCGGAAGGTCATCTAAAAAACGAGCCCTCGGTGGTGTCGCTGTGACTTGTTGTTCTTTAGTTATCGGCAACCAATGCCATCTAACATTTTTCCCACACCCGATATATAATTACATACATACATATAAATGTATAATAATTGTGACCGCTGTAACATTCTTAACAATAGACATGAACAACATATAATTAAGGCAGGTAATAAGTACCTATACAATTGCAATGATGGTCTTATATAAAACGGCTATAGCTTTTACAGCATTCAGTTGATACGAGGGAGCGTTTTTATATTCGCGGAATGAGCGGATTGTAGAGGGGTGAGTAGGCGCATTGGGGGCGTGACCTGTGCAGCGACTCATGACTAGTATAAATACGAAGTTTCATTGTTATTAGACAGTTAGTCTTTGAGCTATCGTCAACCAAGTAACATAATCAGGAGTGAAAAGTGAAATATGGACAAAATCGAATATCGTGCCGTTATAAAGTTCCTTACCAGGCAAGGAAAATCAGTCGCGACCATAATGAATGAGATGTCATTGGTTTACGGCGACTCTTGTCCAGGAAAAACCATGGTGTACAAGTGGCATAGTTTATTTAAACAAGGAAGGGAATCCCTTGAAGACGACCCGAGGCCGGGCAGGAGCATTGAGCATTGATTGACCACGCCAGCACTTATCCAAAAAGTTGAACAAATTGTACTCGAAGATGCTCGACTAAAGAAGAAACAACTCGCAGAAATGGTTGGAGTATCCGATACAACAATTTTTAAAATCCTACACGATCATCTCGGCATGTCTAAGGTCAGCGCAAGATGGGTGCCGAGAATGCTCACGCCGCCGCAAAAACAACAGCGCGTAGAGTGTTCGCGTGCATTTTTGGACCTCTGTAATGAAGACAAGGATGGTGTATTGAGTGGAATTGTTACTGGAGACGAAACTTGGGTTCATCATTATGAACCTGAGTCCAAACAAGACTCCATGCAGTGGCATAAAAAGGGCACAGAACCTCCCAAGAAATTTAAAGTGTCACAATCAGCTGGGAAACTCATGGCAACGGTATTTTGGGACTCGGAAGGAATATTGTTGATTGATTATAAAGATAAAGGTGTTTCTATAACCGGAGAATATTACGCTTCAATATTAGAGCGACTAAAAGAAGCCATTAAAGAGAAAAGACGGGAAAAATTGACAAAAGGTGTTCTGCTTTTGCACGACAACGCGCCCGTCCACAAGAGCCGCGTTGCGTTAGCTGCCCTGCATAAGGTGGGCTTCGAAATTGTGAATCACCCACCCTACAGCCCAGACCTGGCCCCGAGTGATTATTACCTGTTTCCGAAAATGAAAAAAGAGCTGCCGGGTAAAAAACTTACTGCCGATGATGAAGTCAAGGAGGCAGTTTCGGCGTATTTTGCAGATAAAGAGAAATCATTTTTTGTGAGGGTATAAATAAATTAATTGAAAGATGTGAAAAATGTATCCGTCTTGCAGGTGAATATATTGAAAAAGAAAAATAATTTGGTTTTTTTTATTTCCACCCCTTGTCCCCCATTCCGCGAATATAAAAACGCTCCCTCGTATGTAGTGCCCTAACAAGTTAGATATCTAGTGTTTTAGTGTTCGTACAAGTAATATAGTTACGAAAAAGTAAAAATTTCTCAGTTTAGAAGAAACAGTTGATGTTATTCAGTATGCAGAGAAGAATAAAACTGATGTGAGACTGTTTGCGGAAGGATTCTGTACCGGTAAAAGTCAAGTGGGCGATATTTTGAAAAACAAAGTTGATATTAATAGACGGTTTGCTGAAAATGTAAATTCACAGCAAAAAAAAAAAATTTGTGAAAATAGAAGGAGCTGCACCGGAGCAAATAATGTATGATTGGTTTTGCAAAGCGTGCGCTAAGAATATTCCATTGTCCGATAAAATAATAAGGAAAAAAGCTCTCGAAATTGCACAAGAGCTAAATTATGAATTCAAAGCTTCAAGTGGGTGACAAGTTTTCTCAGCAACACAACATGTGTAACGTCTAAACTCAGAAATTAATAGTTTCATGGTTGAAATCGACGGAGACTGGAGACTCCAGCTCAGCTTTGATTTCGTCGTTTGCTTTATTCTTTATGAATAAGAACTTCATCACTGATCGGTACTCCACTTTTTCCGCGTTTCAAAACAAGCTAAAAACAGTTCCTTTTATATTTAAATAACAAGCGTCTTTACGATCGAAAAAAAACCAAATTATGACAGTTGTGTTTGAAGAATTGAACTGCCGAGTTGAAAAACAAACAAGATTTTTTTATTAATGTCATCTTCTTTCTTCAGGTTCATGAATTACTGATCCGGGCTCATGTTACAAAATACATTACTACTTTCCATACATTACAATAGAATTGTAAATTGAAGGGAAATCATATATGTATGTACATAACACACTTGTCAATTCGAATCCATGAAAACAAAAAAAAAGGATATCAACAAATGAAATATATTTTCCATGAAATATATTTGTTATTGAATATCATGTATGTAGAAATTACGAACTAATATTTTCGAACAAATAAATAAAGTGTACGCGCATACATACTCGTATATGTACATTACAAAATCCTCCGTGTGTATGGATCAATATTAAGAATATGTATTCTGCATCCCTAGATACTGAAGACTCTCCCCTTATTATTCGTTTAACATACTTTGCTAAAATTGTTACACGTATTTTTCAGGTCGTACCCAATTCTGTTATCCCTATTTCGTTGGAAGGCGAGATTATATGACAAAACTACTTAAGAGAAAATTAATTTAACAATCTTAATTTCATTAATAGTTATTATTAAAGAAATCTCTGGTAGTACTCTGATGTACATACGTGTACATTTACTTTGATTATAAATAATTATTATTTCTAAAATTTTAAATCAATGTAGTCAAGAATGTATGTAATCCCATCTAGAACTTAATAGTTTTTATATAGGCTGTTTCAAAAAGAATATACGTCCCACACAAGGAACGATATCATCGGTCTTTTGCGTGAAAAGTTTCCTAACTGTGTGATTTCTCGAAGAGACATCACAATTGGCCACCGAGATCTTGTGATTTAACATCTTTAAACTCTTTTCTTTGGAGCTACGTGAAAGATAAGGTGTATGCCAATGACCCACAATTGATTCGTGAACTCAGAAATGGAATTCGTGAAGCTATCGAGGACATACAGTCGCTAATGTGCGAATTGGTGATGGAAAATTTCATGAAAAGAATGTGGTCCTGCAAGCATAGCCGTGGCGGTCATTTGGCTGATATTGTTTTCCATTATTAATGGCATGCCCTCCTCTTTACAATTAAATAAATATCCGATGATTTCGCATAAAAATACCCGTTTTTATATATATCAAAATGAAACCTCATATTGGAGGACCCGTTAGTAAAAATATTTGTTATAGGAGGATAGTTTGACAAGTAGTGAGAATGACACATCGGTGGCGCTCTAATTGGTAAAACAAATGCACTGTAATTTAGGTTGCCTGTTTATATGTTTACATTTCGATATTTAGATAAATTGTTTGATTAGTTTATTTTTGAAAGCTGATTGAAAAAGAAGCAAGTCATCGTTTTGTTAAAATGGAAGAAGCAGAGTATCGTGCGGTGATTAAATACTTCGTAATTAAGGGTATGAAAGCTACTGAAATAAAAGATGAATTACGGGAAACATTAGGTGTATCTGCTGCATCATCCGCTACAATAAGTAGACGGGTAAATGAATTTTAACGTGGTAGAACAAGCTGTGTTCATGAAGCGCGCTCCGAAGCACCCAAAGTCGTGATTTCTAAGGAAATTATTATAAAAATCCATAATGTTATTACGCAAGATCGACGACTCAAAGTGAGAGAGGTAACAGACATGGTAAACATTTCAACAGAACGCGTACATCACATTTTGTTAAAATGGAAGAAGCAGAGTATCGTGCGGTGATTAAATACTTCGTAATTAAGGGTATGAAAGCTACTGAAATAAAAGATGAGTTACGGGAAACATTAGGTGAATCTGCTGCATCATCCGCTACAATAAGTAGACGAGTAAATGAATTTAAACGTGGTAGAACAAGCTGTGTTCATGAAGCGCGCTCCGGAGCACCCAAAGTCGTGATTTCTAAGGAAATTATTATAAAAATCCATAATGTTATTACGCAAGATCGACGACTCAAAGTAAAGTGAATTGGCCCTTTCCAAGCTTTCGGCAAGATGGGTGCCGCGATTGCTTACGAGTGATCAAAAGTGCACTCGTTTGCACATTTCAAATGAGTGTTTGGACCTTCATAAGCGAAATCCGGTTGATTTTGGTAGGCGATTTGTTACTTGCGATGAAACATGGATACACTACAGTACACCCGAAACTAAACAACAGTCAAAACAATGGTTAGAATGTGGTTCTGCACCTCCAAAGAAAGCGAAAACCACTTTATCGGCAAACAAAGTCATGGCATCAATTTTTTGGGATTCAAAGGGTATTTTGCTCATTGATTACCTTCAGAAAGGTGCCACAATAAACGGACAATATTATGCAGCACTTCTACAAAAATTAAATGTTGAGATTCGCGCTAAACGGTCAGGAATGGCAAAGAAAAATATTCTGTTTCACCAAGACAACGCTCCCTCGCATACCAGCACAGTTGCGATGTCCAAAATCCACGAGTTGCATTTCCAATTAGTACCGCATGCACTTTATTCGCCGGATCTAGCCCCTTCCGACTTCCACCTTTTTCCAAAATTGAAAACGGCACTAGGTGGAAAGAAATTTTCGTCTAAAGACGAGCTTATTATCTTCGTAAATGAGTATTTTGCAAGCCTTTCGGAATCGCATTTTAGAGATTGCATAAGGGCATTGGAGCACCGTTGGAATAAATGTATTGCTCTTTTAGGAGAATATATTGACAAATAAAAATTATTTTGTATTTAAAAAATTCGTTTTTCTTTTCCATTCTCACTACTTGTCAAACTACTCTCGTAAGTTGCATTTAAAATATAAATTTATTTCGTATTTAAAAGTTTCGAAAAATATGTTTTGGATTAACGCCTTCTTCTGACATAGGTAAAATTCCTTGGCGTCATACTATGTTAAATATAGGCACTCTACGTAGGCAAACAAACCTGGTTAGTTGTTTCTCATCTCATATAATTTCGGTTAGCATTAAAGGAGCAAAATCTTTTTTCTCTGAAATGTTCATCTGAGATACTTTCATTATTACTCAATAAAGTATTTTGAAAAACCAAAACAAGTGTAATTTTTAAACCTTTACGTGTGTAAGATAAAATGAAAATTAATCGTAGGGAAAAATTAATGTTTGTCGTATTTTATTCATTATTTATAGCATACATAGTTTCATTTAATTAAATACCTTAAATACCTTATTAAAAGGAAAATTGTAAGAATTCTAATGCAATCACTTAGGGCATTTCCATTCATTTTTGTAAGTACAAATACAGCCACTTTCCTTTTCTCCAGTTATGCAATCTGAAATATTTTAAATTGATACTGATTATTAATAATGTAAACCTTTTTTACCTGATGGAAGACGGGGCAAACAGTTTTCTCCAAATTGAAAAGAAATTAATAAGACAAATATTAAAATAAGAATATAAGTTTCCATACCTTTTCACTTGATCTAATGCCAATGTTTCTAATATGACTTCGTCTATTTGTTTGTTCTCACAGAAAGTTTTTAACGTCTAATTCACTTTTCTAACATAGGGACATTGTTAATATTCTTTGTTGATTGTTCACTCTAAATCTAGTAACAAATAGAATCATATTAATTATAGACAGATAAGAAATGTTTTATAAACCATCACTTATCTTAATTAACAAACAAGAACCAAATAATGAAAGAATGGGTTGTGTGCATAATAAGCTAATCTAAAATTAAATTCTGAATAATAAAAAAATTAAATATAGAAACTAATATATACATGTAGTACAAAGTTTCTTGATATGCTTTTGAAGGAAGGTCTATGAGTTTTGAATGCCTCAACTACCTCTTCCCGTGTAGAAAACCGTTAACCACGAAGTTATTCTCCACGTATGGGAACAAAAGAAATCACAGGGTGCGAATTATCTGTCGTTTTCGGTTTGTTATCCTCATTTCTTCAAAAACTTTTGGCAAACAAATAGTTGTGCACCATTCGGAATTGACCGTTTTACAACTCTCTGAAGGCACGGTTGCAACGTGACCGGTTTTTCTGAAAAAATAGGCGATCATTTGTTTTCATTTGCTTCGAGCGCGAAAAACTTTTGTTGGTTTTCACTCATCTTGGAATACCCACACAGTCGACTGCTGTTTACTATCGGGCTCATACGTATAGATACAAGATTCATCACCTGTGCCGACTTTATAAATGTTCTTTGAAGCACCGCCACTGTATTTTTTGTGCATTTCTTGGCACCAATCGACGCGAGTCCTTTTTTGAGCGGTTGTCAAATTATGTGGTACCCAACGTGAACATTTTTGCTTTTTAACGGCTAAATGCTCATCTATGGATCTTATGTACGCTGGTGTTACTAATACCTAGTGCTACCTCGATCTCATGGTATGTCACATGACGGTCTTGCATTATCAATTCAGAGAAGGTATTAATGTTTTCCGACACAACAACATTTGTGAGACGACCTTCACGAAATTCATCGTCCAAAAAACGCCGTCCAAGTTTGAATTCACTATACCAACGATGTATTGTAGTTTCCGATAGTGCTTCATCACAATTTAAAGAATTCAGCTCGTCGATGCATCCTTGTTGAGATAATCCACGCCGAAAGTTATGAAAAATAATTGCACGAAAATGTTCGTGAGTTAATTCCATTTTTTCACTAACATCAAATTTTCAAGTTACTGTCAACAATAGAAAGCGACCGGATAATAAAACTGTCAAGGTAAATATATTGTCAAAAATGACAAATATTACGATGCAATTATCAGATCGGAGGCATCACTAACAGTGTTGCCAGTTCCTGAAATATAAACGGCTACCCTCGTATATATTGCGGATAACTCTAAACGGCGTTCGTTATGGTACTAGGTTTTAGTACAGAACTGTTTTAACTACTGTTTTCCACCTATTCACTACCTCTTTAAATAAAATTTCGATTAAGACTAACAGTGGAAATTACAACAGCCCATCTTGTGATCTAGAATGGACATCTGAAATAGTTTCGAAGTTACTCAATTAAAATATTTTGCAATAACAAAATCAAATGTATTATTGCGTATTTAAAATTAAACATAAGGAAAATGAATTAATATTTAGCGCATTTTATTTATAATTTATAGCATACATAATTTTGTTTAATTAAAGACCAATATATTTTAAAGAAAATTACAATAATGTTAACGCAACTCTTTACCTAGCAAGTCCATTCATTCAGGTAATTACAAACACAGCCACTTTTCTTTTCTCCAACTTCACAGCCTGAAATATTTTAAGTTAAATTCGAATTTCCAATAATATAGATTTCTTTTTTGTATACTTAATGAAAAACGAGTTATGCAGTTTTCTGCAAGATGGAATGAAATTAATAACGAAACTAAAATTAAAATAATCGCATAAGAATACATAATTTTTCAAATAATAATACTAATCTTTCTAATGCAACTTCGTCTCTTTTTTCTTTTTTCGCACAGAAAATTTCTAACGACTTTACTTATCGAACATAATGACCTTGTTGACTTTTATTATTGATTGTTCGCTATAAATTTAATAACAAATGGAGCAGTACTAGTTATATGTACATAGATAAAAAGTATTTTATAAACTACCTTTTATTTTAACTGTGGAACTTTGCTTGGAAGAAGGAAGCAATACCGTCTGTACCGAATACAACTAGTTTTAACGACGGACATTCAATTGCTGAATTGTTTTCTGAGAATCTTGTACCAATTTTAATGCAGCGTACAATAAATGTGTTGGCGTAGCCATATTCAGACTGACAAGGGAACACGTTCCCCAAGAAGGGGGTAGTGTGATTAATATTGAATCTAAAACGCGAGCTGTTGAGTTTTGGAGAAGTAGAAAAGCAAAGCGACGATCAGTGCAACATAAGTTTAGAAAGGTAATATGATATGTAGATTTCATTCATTCTTTTTATAAATATCTATGGGAAAGGTTCTAATGCATAAATGATCTACAAGATTAGAGATATCATTATACTTAGGTAAGCGAATTACTTACATTAGGATTTTTTCACATAAGTGACAAGTACTATCTATTTTCTTTATTTCATCCGGTCTTTGATCTCTTTTTCAAATACAGTCCTGTTATACACTCCGCGCAACATGAATAGGACCACCCGACTTGTTGCAAGCTTTCGGTGGTTTGAAAAACAATTCATTTACTAAAAATACAATGCAAGTTTGTAATGGTATGATATGGCAAATAATACGCATTATTGCGCAATAGTGCCTAACGTTATGCATTGGGTGACGTAAGTACCACATACATATAAAATGCACCGCGCCGGTTGGATACGACCAGTATTTAATAGTAAGCTACCGGATGAGTGTCGAGTTACAACGTGTATCCGGATAAACAAACATCTGTAATTAAGGGTATTGTGCAACGATGGGACGACAGAAGTGCTTAAGTATGGAAGAAATTGGAAAAATTAAAGCGTTCCATCAAGAAGGGTATTCCTCAAGGACTACTGCAAAGAAAATAAGTGGATCACACCAGGTTGTGAACAATTTTATTAGGGATCCCGAGAATTATGGAAAACGTTTTAAAGGGCGAACAACATCCGTTACAACTAAGAGAGAACGTCGAGCCATATTACGCGAAGCATCGAATTCGGCATTAACGGCAAGACAAATCGCGAATAACGTTGGAACGAATGCATCGGTAAGAACTGTACAGAAGTTACTGAAGACCTGTCCGCATTTAAAACGTTTGAAAATTAAACGACGGCCTCCTTTAAGGGAATTTCAGCGCACTGCACGTCTTCAGTTCGCTCAAGCAAAAATGGGGTGGACAAGAGAATGGCAAACTGTTATTTTCAGTGACGAGAAGAAGTTTAATTTAGATGGCCCGGATGGGTTTTCTTATTATTTCCACGATTTACGTAAAGATGAAGTGATTCAGTCACGAAGGCGAGCCGATGTTGGTTCAGTCATGGTATGGGGAGCTGTTTCCTATAACGGACCTGTTGATTTAGTAATAGTGAAGGGCAGACAGAATTCGGAAAAGTACGTCCAGCTGCTGCAACAGGTGAAAGACAAATTTTCCAACGTTATGGCAGGTGGGCCATTTATTTTCCAACAGAATAATGCCAGTATTCACACCGCGCGCATTGTTCGACGCTGGTTTCAAGAACAAGGCATGGAGGTTCTCGATTGGCCATCGCTCTCCCCCGACCTGAACATCATAGCAAATGTTTGGGGATGGTTGTCGCGTAAATTGTACTCCAATGCTACCCAATTCAGTTGCGCTGACGAACTAGAGCAGGCGCTGAAACGAAGTTGGGCGGAACTTCCCGTTGACTAATTGAGAACCCTGTATAATTCCATTCCATCCCGACTATTTGAGGTTATAAGAAATAATGGCAAAAGTACTCATTATTGAACAATAAAGTATTTTGTTATTGCAAACGAATCTTTTATTTTGTAGATTGGTCGTATTCAAGTGGCGTTTAATTACTCTACTTATTGTCATTAGTAACCTACATTTGCACTGACTTTTACAAAAATTATATTTGGTACCTACATACATCTTTTTATCAACCCTCTTATTTTCGAAAATAACAATTCCAGCGCGCTACCATGTTTATACCAACTACAAATGTCATATATGCAGTTGGTCCTATTCATGTTGCGCGGAGTGTATAATAGCGAGTAGGATTTTGTATCACTGGTATTGTAATTGTCAAGCAATATTATTTTCGTTATCATTGTACATACATACATTGTTGAATTAGTGGATAATTGTGTGTTAGAATTAGGTATTTTTTTCTTCAACCGTCAATTTTAATTTTGATAAAGGTTTACGTGATTGACTAGGAACATCTGAATCCTCACCTTTTCATTTTTGTTTCAATTCGATGCTTTGCATTTAGATTTATATTATCTACTGTTCTTTATGTTGTGTCATTGAAACTAAATAAAGGTTATTACTTATACACAGTGTACATCAAATACGTAGGTACACAATTTTCTATTTGTTTTCTTTTCTATAAATTGGGTTATTTTCTGGCATGTTTAATATATATGAATAAATTGTGCATAACCTATTGTATTTTCTTAGCAAATAAAACTTTTCAAATTTGACATAAATATGGGGGTGGGAGTTGTTACTGATAAACAATAATTGTGAAAAGAAAACTGAAAAGAGACACATGCCTGTAAGTTTCGACCTGGTTTGTTGATCCAATTTTAAAAATTGGCACAACAAGTCTTCTGTCGCTTCCGCGGAAATTTGCCTTCAATGATGGACATATTAAATATAAAGAAAACGGGAAAACTTAACATCTTACCAGAAATACAGGTAATATACCATCAGGTCTTTGAACCTAACCTATTTTTAAACCTGACAAAGCATCAAGGACCTTGACTTCCGAAAAAGTTATAGTAGGAAGGATACTAATGGGTTTTTTAAGCTGCATGAGAACTATTGATATCGATAACTATGGTTTGACAGCTGATAATGTCAAACTGTGTTGACATTTCTGTTTAGTAAGGTTTGGCAAGTCATCATGAATCGTCTAACGTCAGAACAACGCTTCCGAATTGTGGAAATTTGTGGAAAATTCGTGCAGTTATTGATCGTTTTTGCACTAATTTTACTCTTCTCGATTCAAAATCATCAAGACAAAGAAATGTGCGTACCGAAGAGAATATTGCTGTTGTAGCGCGAAGTATTGAAGCGATTCGTCGTCATCTTCAACTCGTTGTCCTTCGACTACGTGGAAAATTTTACATAAGAATCTTGGCTTATATGCCTATAAAATATAGCTCGTGCAAGAATTAAAGTCAAACGACCAACAAAACGCATTTTTGCAGATTGGGCTCATTTGAAACTGGCCGAAGATGAGCATTTTTATCAAAGAATTGTGTTTGGTGATGAAGCTTATTTTTGGTTAAATGTTCAAGCCGTTAACGAATCGCCATTACATCTATTAAAATTTACTGTTTGATGCGGTTTACACGCTGGCGTCATCATCGGTCCTTATTTCTTTCGAAATGAGAAAGGAGCTTCCGTTACGGTGAATGGCGAGCGCTATCGAGCCATGCTGACTGAATTCTTGTTTCCGTAAATTAATCAGCTAAATATCGACGACATTTAGTTCCAACAAGACGGCGCATCTTGCCATACAGCGCGCTTAATAATCTATTTATTGCAAAATCAATTTGGTGACAACTTTATTTCCAGAAATGGCCCTGCCATTTAACGCATTGGGGTTATGTTAAGTAATTGGTTTATGCGCCATACGGCCAATATTCAAGATTTATTTATTGGAAAAAGTAGTCAAAAGTTGGACTGAACGAATAGATCATGTAACTCGTAGCCGCCGCGGACATATGCTGGAAATCATATTTAAAAAATAAATGCCATGATATTATCTACCAGATTATAATAAAAAAAATTTCATTTCAACAATATTTCCGTATGTATTATCATTTAAAGTTCTCAAGCTCTTAAAAAACACCCGTTAGAACAAGATTCGAAACAAGGATAAACCAGAGTTATCAACATATATAAAACTAGATAAACTGTGTGGAAGCTGGCTAGAAGATCTGACATTTAGTAGGTTCTAAGCCCACTTTAAGAAATTGAGGTAATAATTAAGCTAAGGGAGTCACGTACATGAATGGAAACTCTGGAATCTTAACACTAAGTTGAAACCAAAATAAAAACATTGGAAAAATGAATTTTTAAAGATATAATAGGAGCTAAATGCAAGACACGAGGTGAAGAAGAACAATAAATTTATAAGGCTAAAGTACAAAACCTGGTGAAACAGACCTAAGATTACATATATGCGAAAGAGCCACAATCAATTATAACTTCAATAGGAACATGTAAAAAAGCCAAGAGAGTTCAGAAATACATGAGAGCCACATTAAATCCAGTGTGAAGTAGTGCTATGGTCGCTTTAAGTAATTGAGGTAGTAATTAGGCTAAGGGAGCTACGTACATGAGTGGAAACTGGGATTTTAACAAGCAAGTCGAAACCAAAATAGAAACATTGAAAAAATTAATTTTGAAAGATATAATAGGAGCTAAAATGTAAGAAACAAGACGAAGAAGAACAATAAACTAATATGTGATGGATGAATATGGAAAACTAAATACAAAATTAATTAGAAATTATATAAATGTGAAACGAGTACTTACAGCGAGAAGGTGGAAAGAAAAAATGGATCAATCCAGTAATTTAAAGCAAATATATCTTCTTTTCTAAACCAATCTATAGAGGATTCGTTGTGTGTCCCAAAATAATATGTCTCGGTACATGGTGGAATAGAATATGGCAAAATAGACCAGGCTTGCAGCATAATTAGCAGCTGTACGCATAATTCTTATAATGTTTTAGAGAATTTGTCTATCTGCGTTTCTCATCATAGGCCTTCCTAACAAAAGCATATCAACAAATTTCGTACTAGGTTTATGAATTTACTTATATGTATATTAGCTTCTATATTTTGTTTTTTTATTGTTCAGAATTTATTTATACACTAGTTTATTGTGCAAACAATAGATTCCCTCGTTACTTGGTTCTTGTTTGTAATTAAGATGAGAGATGATTTATAAAGTATATCTTATCTGTCTATAATTAAGTGCGGTTCTATTTGTTATTAGATTTATAGTAAGTAATCAACAAGGAATATTAACATGTTCCTATGGTCGAAAAGTGAATTAGACGTTAAAAGCTTTCTGTGAGAAAAAACGATTAAAGTGTGTTTCAAATTTCGCGATTTTTTTAAAGAATAAATAAAACACATAATTTGCATTCTCTTTCAAAAACTTTTTATTGGTAGTTAAAGTATCAGTTATGATATTTACATGCGAAAAATAATATCTGCCAAGTTGCCTCCTCAAGCAGCTTCACAGACGTCCACTCTTGAGATTCTATCTCACCATTGACACGAATAATTTCATCTTTTGAAACAGGAATTGATTGTGGATAGTTTTTATAAACCTGCCTTTTCACATAACCCCAAAGAAAATAGTCTAACGATGTCAAATTGCATGATCTTGATGGCCAGTTAACATCACCGTTTCTTGAGATTACACGTCCAGGAAATTTTTCTCAATAAGCCAATTGATTCGTCTGCAAAGTGAGGTGTAGCGCCATCCTGTTGAAACTACATATCCTCTAGATCAATATTCATTAATTCAGGCCACAAAAATTCGGTTATCACCCGACGATATCGATCACCATTGATACTAACAGCTTCACCAGGAGCATTTTCAAAGAAATAAGGTCCAATTACACCACCTCACCATAATGCACACCAAATAGTAACTCGTTTAGGATGCATAGGTTGCTCATGACTAATTCGGATATTTTCCTCACCCCAGATACGGCAATTTCGTTTATTAACATAGCCACCACGTTCAAAATGTGCCTCATCGGAAAACATTATTTTTTGAGAAAAATCAGCTGGTTGTTCATTGATGAAATTGACAAATGGACGCCGTTTTAAATGATCTAATGGCTTCAGTTCCTGAGTTATTTGAACCTTATATGCCTTCAGAGCTAAATCCTTGTGTAAAATACGCCATGTTGTTGATCCATTAAGTCCAAGTTTGTTGTTGTTGTTGTCCAAGTATTTAATTAAACGAAATTATATATGCTATAAATAATGAATAAAATACGACAAATATTAATTAAATTTTCCTTACGGGTACTTTCCATTTTATCTCAAGCGAGTAAAAGTATTAAAATTACAATCAACAAGGAAAATTAACAGCGTTGCTATATTCAAAAAGTGAATTAGACATAAAAAACTTTCTTTGAGAAGAATACAAATAGACGAAGCTATATTAGAAACATTAGCATTAGATCAAGGGAAAGTTATGGCTACTTACATACTTATTTTAATGTTTGTCTTAATAATTTCTTTTCGATTTGGAGAAAGCTGTGCTAATAATAATACTCCACGTAAGAGATTTACTTTATTAATAATCGATATTAATTTAAAATATTTCAGCTTGCCAGTTTGGAGAAGTAATTCGAGAATGTGCTTGTGATAAAGGTACATGGTACTGTGATTACTAATAATTTTCATTTTATCTTAAACAAATAAATGTTTTAAAATTACATTTGTTTTGTTATTTCAATATAATTTATTGAGCAATTTTGGAAGTATCTCAGATGGGCATTCCAGAGAAAAAAGATTTTCATCTTTTAATGCTGACCGAAGTTATAAGAAAGTGTTTAGAAAAATGTGAGACAATTAACCGGGCTTATGTGCCTACGTAGAATGCCGACATTTAATATCGTATGAGGCGAAGGAATTTGACTATAATATTAGCAATAGGCATTAGTCCAAAATATATTTTTCGATCCTTTTGAATACGAAATAAATTTTTGTTTTAAAAGCAATTTATTAGAAGCTATCTTTACCATAATACAAACAGAAATCGATTCACTAATTTCTGTCAAACATAAAATTATTATTTTTTAGAAAAATGGTGGCTAAACTGTGTACGTTAGTAAAATGAATTACTAATAATTGAAGAAACACGTTCGCTTATTATTAAATCTTACAACACATTCTGAGCATCTCCATCTGTTTCTGTGGATTTCGTTTATCGTACTGCACATCATCTACTATGGTATATGAATCATTAATTGGCTTGTGAAATACGTTAACCATTTTCTTCTCTAGTTTTTTTTTTACAAAGGGTACTAGGAAAGTTTTGCAATATGACGCAACAATGAATCGTAGGAAGCTGCTTGTTACTGCATGTTGAGACATGTTCATACGTGCATAGTAGTCGCTGCGCCATGTCGATGGGCTCAGTTATTCATTAGCATTGAGAGTGTAAAGTGCGATGATATCGTGGTCACGAAATGAGAGAAGGGCAGTTCTGCATTATAATTTTGTGCGTGGTTTAAACATAGACCAGTATTTCGAAGAAATGACTCTCGCACTAGATGATGTTTGTCCACATTGCACAACGATATTCAGGTGAGAATTTCAAAGGGGAAATTCAACTGTGGAGGATGCTGAGAGGCCGGGAAGGCCATGAACGTCAGTTACGGAGGAAAACGTTACTACTGTGAGGAAAATGCTTGGAATGAAAGTATGTACATTTTGAAGAATAAAGGCCACGTGTTTAACATTGACGCAGGCCCGAATAATTCGTCTCTCTTCGGTCTGCTAATGACATAAAAGGGACAGTGCAATAAATCACATGTAGGTATTTGTCTCTTATGCTCCTGTTCCTTTTTAATGTCATTCATCTTAGTTTAAGTAAAACAATTTTTTAAATATCATGTGAAATGGATATAGTGTACGTTTTGATTTTCGGCAGTACAGATCGCGTGCGGAATTTGTTTTCGTACGGGTATTTTTACCGTAGTTTTCCAGGCGCGACATTGTTTTAATTATCTGCTGATAATGACAACTTAGTTGTCGAAATACGTAAACAGAATACGAAAATCGATGTGTTAATGGGTTATATATCAACCTTCAGTGATCAACGTAATCAACCACAGGCCCCATCAAAATTACCTTGAATTGCCAAATTGAAAAACAAACAAGATATTTTATTAGTGTCATTTTCTTTCTTCAGGCTTATGAATTACTAATCTGCGCTCATATTACAACATTCTCACATTACTCCTTTCCATATATTACAATAGATTTGCAAATTGAAAAGAAATCATGCACATAACAAGCTTGTCAAGACGACTCCATGAAAACAAAGACAAATCATCAAATGAAATATTTTTTCCATGAAATATGTTTGTTATAAAATATCATATGTGTAGAAATTACAAACTAATATTTTGAACAAATAACTTAATTGTACGCGCATATATGTACATACATATGTATACTACAGAATCCTCCTTGTGTATCGATCAATATTAAGAATATGTATGCTGCATCCCCAGATATCGAAGACTTTCCCCTTCTTATTCATTTAACATACTTGCTTTGCTAAAATTGTTAAATGTATTTTTCAGCTCATAGTCCTGTATGTTATCCTTATTTCGTTGGAAATGACAAAATTACTTAAAAGAAAATTAATTTAACTACCTTAACTTCATTAATATTATTAAAGAGATCTGTGGCGGTACTCTGATGTACGTGTAAATCTACTATTAATATTTTTCGTACTAATTAGCACAATAATTACAGATGTATCGTCTATCATACGAGGGTGATCCCAGAAGTGCCCGACCCAACAAAGAAAACACAATAATTTTGGAAAGAAATACATTTGCTTTTCAATATAATCTGCTTTCAGCTCTATACATTTTTTCCAGCGATGTTTAATAAGTTCGATGCCCTTTTTATAATAAGAACTGTTTTGCTTCTCAGAATAGGCATTAACTGCTAATATCACTTCTTCATCGTTGGAAAATCTTTGATCGCTGAGTCATTTCTTCAAGTTTGGGAACAGAAAATAATCCGAGGGAGCTAAATCTGGCGAATAAGGTACATGAGGTAGCAATTCAAACTTTAATTCATTAATTTTGGCCATTGCAATAACGGATTTGTGAGCTGGTGTCTTGATAGAACAACACTTTCTTCTTAACCAAATGCGGCCGTTTTTGCTTGATTTCTTCGCTCAAACGTTGCAACAAGTTCGCATAATACTCGCCGTTGATAGTTTTTTCCTTTTTCAAGATAGTCAATGAAAATTATTCCACACGCATCCCAAAAAACGGATGCCATGACCACGCTTGCAGATGAAACGGTGTTCGCCTTCTTTGGTGCCGGTTCTCCCTTTTGAGTCCCTTGTTTTGATTATTTTTTTGTCTCGGGTGTGAAGTGATGGACCCATATTTCATCCATGATTATGAAACACAGCAGAAATTCTGCTTTGACGCTGTGAAACACTCAATTGAAACATCGTCACGACACTGTTTTTGCTCGAGTGTGAGCAAACGCGGCACCCATTATGCACACAGCTTTCTCATGTCCAAATTTTCAGATAATATACGACGTACCGCACTTTTCGAAATGCCTACTATGTCTGCTAGCTCGCGCACTTTCAGCCGACGATCATCCAGTACCTCTTTGTGGATGTTCTTCACTATTTCTGGAGTCGTCACTTCGTTTGATCGACCATTGCGATGCTCGTCTAGGCAGCTCATACGGCCTCGTTTAAACTCTGTTACCCAATATTTCACTATTGTAAACGAAGGAGCAAACTCATCCAGAGTAGAATCCAGTTCAGCGTTTATATCGACTGGGCTGAGGTCTTTCAAATAAAAGTATTGCATCACGTAACGATGACCGATTTTCTCCATTTTTACAAATTCACTGAAAACGTTCATTATTGATGGCTGCCAAACAAATACCAAACAACGTGGCGTCTTCAAACTTGAAACATATGCTTTATAGATTGTGTACTTTCTAATATAGTAATATTTTTCAAACTACTACCGCCATCTCTAGGTCAGGCCAGGTAGTTATGGGACCACCCTCGTAGACATTATATATGTCTACATTTTTGGGTTATTCGGAAAGTTTCAGAAAATGAAATGGAAGCGGAGAATTTTTTATGATATATAAGTATTTTACACATTATCTATTTCGTTCGAATACATTCTGCTATATTTCTGGTAGCAGCACAATTCCAACCTCTTTCTTTAAGAACATGTGGGAACCAAATATCCCCCTTTGTTGTGAAATCAAGTCGCTTCGCATGATCATGAATAGTCGACGACAACAAACTTAATCTCATAACAGTTTTTCATATTGTCGTTTAACGGTTTGATTGATTTAATACCTTTATTTTACCCACATCACCACCAAGTGGTCGTCCAGAGCAAGATACATCCTTTACATTTTGCTTTGGAAATATTACACTTGAACTTGCATTTTGAAAGCTTTTCAGTGCGAATAAAATAAAAAGCGAATTTATGTACTTAATTAGGAGATTTAGATTTACTAAGACTTTTGTTTCTTGACATTACATTCATACCTTTTAAATTAAATAGGATTAGATATTTAGAATGCTTGTACATAATAATTTTTATGTATTGCCAAATTGTAAATCTACAATTTCGCAGAGCTCTAACTAAAGTGTCAACCTAAAGCTACTCAGAACTTTTATAAATGATTGACCGTCAACTATTAAGTTCCAAGTTGCTATGTCATGAAAATAATTCTCCGAAAATCTGGAAAAATTCCCCATTACAAACAATATGTAGAATCCTTCGTGAAATTATATAAAATTATTTCGCTTAGTAAAAAAAAATTGAACGAGTAGAAGCTAGTCAATAAACTTTGAAATTGCTCAATGATGATGGCCACAAACTGAACCGCAGTTAATCATTTGGAGAAGCTTGGGTACATCAACCAATGCGATGTTAGTATTAACAGAAAAAAAATTAATAAATAGCATTTCAATATTTTCGTAAAGGTAATGATTACCCATTTTTAAAACAAAAAAAATGAGTTCTTCGAAACAAACAAGGTTGTGTCATTAACATCTTTGGAGGCCACTCTATACATCAAGAAGATCGCGATATTCATTTGGTAAAGTTGAAAAAAAAATTTATACTATGATCTTTTGCGAAAAAAAAGCAATTGAGTCAGAAAAGTATTATGAGCAACTGATTTCATAGATAGTAATTTTGATGAAGCCTATGGTTGATTAACTTAATCACCGAAGGTTGATATACAATATAACCCCTTTCCACATTAATTTTCATATTCTCTATACGTATTTCGACAACTAAGTTGTCACACACTAGTGTGTTTTCGTACGGGTATTTTTGCCGTAGTTTTCCAGGTGCGATCTGTTCAATTATCTGCTGATGATGACAACTTAGTTGTCGAAATCACTATACAGAATATGAAAATTAATGTGGCAACGGGTTATATATCAATCTTCATTGATTATGATTTCATAGAAGTGTGTCAATCAATGAAAAAACGACCAGACTTTAGCAATAAAAAAGGCATTGTTTATCATCATGACAATACGTGGCGTCATTCCACTTTTCACACACGGCAAAAGTTGTTTAACCCTCCGTTTGGTACATGTTCGAATTGTCACTTTCAGGCCTCATGTGGTCTTGCCAAATTGTAAATCTACAATTTCACAGAGCTCTAACTAAAGTGTCAACCTAAAGCTACTCAGAACTTTTATAAATGATTGACCGTCAACTATTAAGTTCCAAATTGCTATGTCATGAAAATAATTCTCTGAAAATCTGGAAAAATTCCCCATTACAAACAATATGTAGAATCCTTCGTGAAATTATATAAAATTATTTCGCTTAGTAAAAAAAAATTGGACGAGTAGAAGCTAGTCAATAAACGTTGAAATTGCTCAATGATGATGGCCACAAACTGAACCGCAGTTAATCATTTGGAGAAGCTTGGGTACATCAACCAATGCGATGTTAGTATTAACAGAAAAAAAATTAATAAATAGCATTTCAATATTTTCGTAAAGGTAATGATTACCCATTTTTAAAACAAATGATTACTGAAGTCTGAAAAATGAGTTCTTCGAAACAAACAAGGTTGTGTCATTAACATCTTTGGAGGCCACTCTATACATCAAGAAGATCGCGATATTCATTTGGTAAAGTTGAAAAAAAAATTTATACTATAATCTTTTGCGAAAAAAAGCAATTGAGTCAGAAAAGTATTATGAGCAACTGATTTCATAGATAGTAATTTTGATGAAGCCTATGGTTGATTAACTTAATCACCGAAGGTTGATATATAAACCCTTTCCACATTAATTTTCATATTCTCTATACGTATTTCGACAACTAAGTTGTCACACACTAGTGTGTTTTCGTACGGTATTTTTGCCGTAGTTTTCCAGGTGCGATCTGTTCAATTATCTGCTGATGATGACAACTTAGTTGTCGAAATCACTATACAGAATATGAAAATTAATGTGGCAACGGGTTATATATCAATCTTCATTGATTATGATTTCATAGAAGTGTGTCAATCAATGAAAAAACGACCAGACTTTAGCAATAAAAAAGGCATTGTTTATCATCATGACAATACGTGGCGTCATTCCACTTTTCACACACGGCAAAAGTTGTTTAACCCTCCGTTTGGTACATGTTCGAATTGTCACTTTCGGGCCTCATGTGGTCTTGCCAGACCATTATGTACGTATTTAAATGGAAATATTGCATTATTGGTATTGCATTGTAGCTATTGTATATTCCATGCAGGTATACATTTTCGATTTTTTTTTTTGGTTCTCAGTGACTTCCGCATATGTTGGTCGGAATATCTTACCTTGCGCTTTGATTACTATTTATATTGCATTCTACAAGGTTCAATTAATGAATAACATTCTGACAATTCAGTTGTATGTAATAACCATTTGCAGAAAACCGTTGTTACTCTCCAACACTCTTACAATTTTCTCCTTAAGGTTTTCAAAATTTGATAATAATAGGTTTAATGTTTGTTATGGCGATGCTTTCTCCCATTCTACTACAACTTTAAACTTTTTCAAGAAATTTTTTGTCTATAAAAATTCGTTTTCAGAATTCATTGTCTATTATGGTCAGAAGTGAAGACGGTGGCGTTATCAGCCAAAATGCAATAAGTAACATTGAATTAATAGCAACTTACGATAATCAATCAAGTGAAACACCCGAAATTCTCTTATCAAATGAAAAGAATCCTATTTACCAAAAGTTGGATTAATTCTTCGCCTTCTACTGATTACGTCTGGTAACTACCAATTTAAGTTTAGCCTAATACTTCCTTGTAATACGTGGTAATTTTAAATATTGTATGTCACATATGATGCCCACTATTAGCAGCAAATTGCGCCGCACTGAATTCCTAACTGAATTTTTCGAATTTTAAGTGCATGTAACAGGTGGTTCTTTGTTTATTTGTTTACAAACCTTAAAATGTTAGAAAATCAACCATGTTTCGTAAGTAAATTAGTTGTGGATTATTATAATACATTATCAAAATGCAAAATAGGTTTCTGATGGCTTACCAAGTTTCAGTGAGATTTATGTGTGGTTGTTTCGTAGGGTAACCACTGGGAATATATAACATAAAGAGGAAAATTTGTTTGAGTTAAAGGACACTGTTTCGACTTACAGGTAAAAGAAATTAGTAGTTTCAAGCACTTGCAAATTTAAAAAAGCAGACAACGTAGTACATTCTGGTGAAAATATCCAACTCAGACCCATCCCATAAGAAATCATTGTTATGTAGTACTCAACGTGAACATAGCTTCTTAACAGCTAAATGTTCATGCAGGATCTTATGCACGCTGGTGTTACTAATACCTAGAGATGCCTCGATCTCACGATATGTCAACATGATGGTCTTGCATTACCTATTCAGACACTGCATTAATGTTTTCCGACACCACAACATTTGTGGGACGACCCTCACGAAATTCATCGTCCAAAGAACTTCGTCCAAGTTCGAATTCACGATGCCAACGATATACTGTAGTTTTCGATGGTGCTTCATCACTGTATAAAGAATTCAGCTCGTCAATGTATTCTTGTTCAGATAATCCACGCCAAAAAAATATTTGCGCGAAAATGTTCGCGAGTTAATTCCAATTTTTTCGCTAAAATAAAATTTTCAAGTTACTGTCAACAATAGAAATAGCAACCGGATAATAAAACTGGCAACACTAACAGTGTTGACACTGTTTCGACTTACAGGTAAAAGAAATTAGTAGTTTCAAGAACTTGCAAATTTAAAAAAGCAGAAAACGTAGTACATTCTGGTGAAAATATCCAACTCAGACCCATCCCACAAGAAATCATTGTTATGTAGTACTCAACGTGAACATAGCTTCTTAACAGCTAAATGTTCATGCAGGATCTTATGCACGCTGGTGTTACTAATACCTAGAGATGCCTCGATCTCACGGTATGTCAACATGATGGTCTTGCATTACCTATTCAGACACTGCATTAATGTTTTCCGACACCACAACATTTGTGGGACGACCCTCACGAAATTCATCGTCCAAAGAACTTCGTCCAAGTTCGAATTCACGATGCCAACGATATACTGTAGTTTTCGATGGTGCTTCATCACTGTATAAAGAATTCAGCTCGTCAATGTATTCTTGTTCAGATAATCCACGCCAAAAAAATATTTGCGCGAAAATGTTCGCGAGTTAATTCCAATTTTTTCGCTAAAATAAAATTTTCAAGTAACTGTCAACAATAGAAATAGCAACCGGATAATAAAACTGGCAACACTAACAGTGTTGACACTGTTTCGACTTAAAGGTAAAAGAAATTAGTAGTTTCAAGAACTTGCAAATTTAAAAAAGCAGAAAACGTAGTACATTCTGGTGAAAATATCCAACTCAGACCCATCCCACAAGAAATCATTGTTATGTAGTACTCAACGTGAACATAGCTTCTTAACAGCTAAATGTTCATGCAGGATCTTATGCACGCTGGTGTTACTAATACCTAAGAGATGCCTCGATCTCACGGTATGTCAACATGATGGTCTTGCATTACCTATTCAGACATTGCATTAATGTTTTCCGACACCACAACATTTGTGGACGACCCTCACGAAATTCATCGTCCAAAGAACTTCGTCCAAGTTCGAATTCACGATGCCAACGATATACTGTAGTTTTCGATGGTGCTTCATCACTGTATAAAGAATTCAGCTCGTCAATGTATTCTTGTTCAGATAATCCACGCCAAAAAAATATTTGCGCGAAAATGTTCGCGAGTTAATTCCAATTTTTTCGCTAAAATAAAATTTTCAAGTTACTGTCAACAATAGAAATAGCAACCGGATAATAAAACTGGCAACACTAACAGTGTTGACACTGTTTCGACTTACAGGTAAAAGAAATTAGTAGTTTCAAGAACTTGCAAATTTAAAAAAGCAGAAAACGTAGTACATTCTGGTGAAAATATCCAACTCAGACCCATCCCACAAGAAATCATTGTTATGTAGTACTCAACGTGAACATAGCTTCTTATCAGCTAAATGTTCATGCAGGATCTTATGCACGCTGGTGTTACTAATACCTAGAGATGCCTCGATCTCACGATATGTCAACATGATGGTCTTGCATTACCTATTCAGACACTGCATTAATGTTTTCCGACACCACAACATTTGTGGGACGACCCTCACGAAATTCATCGTCCAAAGAACTTCGCCCAAGTTCGAATTCACTATGCCAACGATATACTGTAGTTTTCGATGGTGCTTCATCACTGTATAAAGAATTCAGCTCGTCAATGTATTCTTGTTCAGATAATCCACGCAAAAAAAATATTTGCGCGAAAATGTTCGCGAGTTAATTCCAATTTTTTCGCTAACATAAAATTTTCAAGTTACTGTCAACAATAGAAAATAGCAACCGGATAATAAAACTGGCAACACTAACAGTGTTGCCAGTTCTCGAAATATAAACGGCTACACTTGTATAAAAAGACAGCAGGGAA